>CAXAMN010004224.1:1080198-1152033 GCA_963970005.1 Durusdinium trenchii
TCACTCTTACTCTCACTCTCACACCCACACTCACTCACTCTCCCACTCTCACTTTCACTCACTCTCCGACTCTCACTCTCACTCACACTCACTCACACTCACTCTCAGTCTCACTCTCACCCACCCACCTTCAGTCTCACTCACACTCGCTCTCACTCTCACTCTCACCCAAACTCACTCTCACGCACATTCACTCTCACTCACACTCGCACTCACTCAGTCTCCCACTCTCACTCACACTTACACTCCTCACACTCTCACTCTCACGCATGCTTACTCTCACCCACACTCACTCTCACTCACACTCGCACTCACCCACACTCACTCTCCCACTCTCACCACTCTCACTCTCACACTCACGCTCACTCTCCCACTCTCACTCTCACTCACTCTCCCGCTCTCACTCTCACTCACTCTCCCACTCTCATTCTCACTCACACTCATCCACACTCACTCACACCCACCTTCACTTCATCACCACCGTCACCTCTCTGGACCCCAATGCGTCTGGATCTCTAAGACTTTCTGCTTACGGACCTCACACACACTGTTTGGGGTCTCTTGCCGGGATAATTTGCCTGTACCATGACATGTTCACAATTCTTCGCGCATTCCCTACAGGTCAATGACCCGATTTTCCTGGACGTGGTCATTCAAAACAAACTACTGAATGAGGTAAAAGACCAGTGACCAGGTTTTACTGGATTGCTTCAATTCATACGACTGCCATGAAATCGATCATGTTCCTCATGTTCCATCGATCCATCGGTATATACTACGGGTCTTCACACATCCCATACGACCTGGTCGAGGTCCTGACAGCCGGTCCGACTCTTCGGCTCTCGGGTCCGCCCCGGTCAGGTTCGCTGTCTTGAGCCTTTGCTGGCTCCATGCGCAAGGCGGACCGAGACCGTGGACCGAGACCACCGGGTCGGTGGAGGGGACGGGTCGGGTGGTGGTCGCCATTCTGCGATCCGTGTTGTTCCCGCGTTTTGGTTCGGTCTCGAAGTGGGTGCACCGAAGAAGTGGCGGTGCCCTTCGTTTCGGAACGGCCTACCTTCGTTTCGGTGGTTAGATGTGGTTGGGGTGGGTGCGTTTTCGGGTGTCCAACTACATAATCAACTACATTATGTGGATGTGATTGGAGCTCTAGCGGTGAAATGGTATTGCAACCTGTATGCCGGTGTTCTGAAAGCTAATTATGATGCTATGAAACATCTCTTTTTGGAGATCTTTTATGGAGAATGATCCGATTCAGAAAGATAATGTCCACCCTTGAAAAGAAACCATGAATGTTCTAGCTTACCATGCGTGATCTATATGTTTCAACCTATCATGAAAACCGATCGACGACGGTGGTACTTACTATAGCTAAGCGTACTGACAGCGCCCATGGTGGCCACGGGCCATCGCCGCGAGTCGCGTGACTCGTCGCAGCGCCAGGCTTGAACGTGCTCAACAACAGCGCCAGGCGCATCGGAGCGGTGAAAGCAGGCACTCTCCGGTTTGCTGATAAGTCCTGGAATTATCATGCCAAAAAAACATACCGGAATTGAATTCATTCCCATGGCGCTTTTGGAACGCCACGGATGTTCGTAAGACCATTCAAATCTTCAATAACCAAGAAGGGCTCACAGAGGGCGGGGTGTTATTCGGGAGTCTACGAAGCATTCTTTTCGCACTGGCATCAGGAGTTGGTTCGGATATGTTCGGATTGTTATGAAGGAATTGCTTCAGATGGTTCTGAAGGTCACGTGGTGTCGCCTTTTACACATCTCTGGTTGAAAAATCTGTCCTGTAGACTATCCCTAGGGCTCCAGTCGTACCTCCTCAGGTTCGGTATGACTGGACCCGGAGATGGCACCCACCTCAGTCCTACCTTCGAAACGAAGGTACGACTGGATCCCTACCCATAGACTCCATGTATGGAATATATGCCCACTGACCCCCCAAACCACTCCAATGTAGGCTTTTGTGGCATACATGGAGTGTTTGGGCTAGGGTATATAGTGCGCTTCTTGTTTCGCGTTTTTCTGTCACGTTCTTCGGATCCAGGTCTTTGGATCCCCCAAGCCCTCCAAGCCCTGTGTAGCTCAAGACATGGGAGACGTTCGACACCCGTGAGCAACGCCCTGCAAGGTGAAGACGAACTAGGTCAGTCTACTCCATTGGGCCAGGGTGCGCACCCTCCAAGCCTAGTGTCTTCAATCACCCTCTCAATCCGGTTGTCGATTTAGTCGAATGCCAAGAGCGCCCTGTTCAGCCCTGGAACCTCGCAGCGAACGGATGGTTCAGCGAAGAAGGAGGTTGTGAGGGTCGGTGGCTTGCGAGTCGCACCGAGAGCCTTAGCCTTTTGAGAAAAGGAGGAGCCTTTGGAGGTCTGCCCCGGCATGCTGCGGAACCCGCCGCTCATCCCACCGTCCTTGGTGCATCAGCCGCTGCAGAACCCGAACGGCCAGGAATGACACTGCCACGGAGAATTTTACGCCTGGCTGCCCAGGAAGGTCGTGGATCGCTGAAACTGGTGGCAACTTCGTTGATCTACCTGGAATGGACCAAGGCTCCAGGTATTGACACATCCCCATGTTTGGGTTGGCCAAAAGGGGCAGGAGTTCTGACTGGGGTGTGTGATGATGTCCTTCTACTGGGCTGTTTGCGCACTATCGACGCCTCAGCCAAGGGGTGCTGACCTTCACTATAGGGTCAAAGGACTAGTTCTGTTGGTGCAAGAAACAAGTGAATCTCCAGCATTGTCTGGTGGTCCAGGAGAAGGCTGCCATGATCATCATAAGTTCAAGCAAAGGTCCCATGGAGCAAAACCATCCAGCTGGTCAACATGCCCCTGGGTTGTACTGTTCAGTGATGTAGAAGGGCGCATCGATTGATCTTCATGATAGTAGGGCAACAAAACCGGAGTTTACTCAGCGTATGTGGGGTTGGGCTACGAAACATGTACAGTTAATTGCTCGTATACACCACCTTTCATTCCTGCTTCCTGCTCGGAGCTTAGAGCCACCAAACTTATTTTGGTCTCCACTAGATCACTAGATCAAAGCGAAAGACTTTGAGTACCATCCTAGAGTCTTAGATGTCAAGCACTTGGCCACCCTCCCTGTACGGGGGAGCCCAACCTTTGACGCACTCTCTCACCAAAAAGAACGATTCCAGGTTGGCATCAATCATGAACCACATTTTGAAGGCCCTTTCACACCAAAGAAACCAGTGAAGGCCAGAATGCTTTACATACATCCACCCTGCGTCTCCTTTGCCTGCTTTCCACATACCGCGCCTTCCGCTTTCAGCTCTCTCGGTCGTCTACCGCGTCTACCGGACAGACCGGACGCAGCCAGGCTTCCCAGCGCGGAGGGCTTCCGGGACACGAAGGTCTGGGGACCACCCACCTGGCCCGGCCGCCCGTGGCGGTGGTGGGTCGCCGGCGGGTTCCGCGGGTGTCCGGAGCTCGGATGTTTTCTCTCGGATGGCCCGTGGCCCGCCTGGCCCACGCCCTCAGGTTGTATTCGACCCCCCAAATCCACCCACCCCAACCACCGAACTGAAACGGAGGTGGGCCAGGAGCCCTAGGGTCTGTGAGTGGCAAAGGTCGTGGAGCAAAATCGGTGTGTGGTAGGAAAAAAAGCGTAGAGATGGTGGTCGCTGTAGAAATTGCTGTAACATGCTGAAAACTCGACACATCAAAGTAGATTGAAATTGTATATGTTTTGAGATGACAAGCAAGTGGTTTGCATCCGAAAGACCAGGGAACCGTTGGGGATTCTTGGTAGATGTCAGGAATTGCCAACTGAGTAGTTTCGGACACAAACTTCTCTGAGGTGGATATTGTTCGCAGCTCTCACATGACTCCTCTGGGTTTCGTGTTGTACAGACAGCATGCTTGGAAACAGGTTTGGACAAGCAACCAGTACTGCAGACACTCTATATATGGAATGTTGCCCTCTGAAGGAATACCCCTGTTTGTATGTAAAACGTGCCAGTCCCATCCCTACGGCTCCAAGTAGCTCCTCAGGTTCGGTATGACTGGACCCTCCTGGCACCCGCCTCAAACACTTTCTTGGAAGATCTTGGAAGTACTTGGAGCCCTAGGGCACAAAGTCTTTTGGGGTATACAAACCCTTTGTGGAGTTGAAGTGCCGCAGTTGACGTTGGGTGCACCCCCAAGGCATGGTGAACCCGAGACCGAGCGAGGCAATCGGATCACCTGCAAACCTAAGGTTCTTCCTGCACTCCCTGACGTTGGCACTGCCAGAGGAGGTGCCTGCGCCATGCTGCGCCACTTAAGCCATTTTTGGAAGGACACCATCAAACTGATGTGAACAACCTAGAAAGAACACCGAGTATTAGCCCAGCTCCATGCGTTCATGGTGCCCACCCTCTGGGGCTCCGGCCACACGACTTGGTTGTGCCTGTTCAGCCGTTGAGGTGACCAAAGTTTGTGTATATGACCTAACCTGTAACCCCAGATGTGTTTCTGGAGCTTTAGGGCACGACAGGCTGGAAGGGCAAGTTATCTTTTGAATCAGAATGACTCCTAACATGCGCAGGTGCCGCGAGAGCAGCAAGCTCAGATCAAGAACTTGCTGGTGTCTTTGCGAGAGGCGAGGGTCGTTGGCGTCAGCGGGGTTGGTGAACGATCCAAACAATCCAACCAGTGACCCCTTTCGGGATGGGCGATTGAGGGGGTGATTTGGGAGGATGAAGTAGACAAGGTCGAGGTGGCCGTTCTCGGCTTCTGCGCAGTCGAGTCCAAAAGGGATGAAGTCGATTCAGTGGGGTGGGCATGTTGGTGGGAAGTAGACTTGGAGTCTCAGTTCATACCTCCGACAATGGGTACAAGTACCTGCTTTTTATGCGTCATGTCCCATTTTCTAAGGTACTTTGGAGGGTCCAGGTAGATTCAGTGGGCATGTCATATTCAGACGAAATTCAGTGGGGAAGTTCAGCTTCTGAACATGTTTGCCTCCACATTTTTGCCTCCTAAACGTTCCGTGGAGCAGGGAAATCGGTGAACGGTTGTTCGAACGCCGCCGGAAGGCCAAAAACCAACAAAACTCCTTGACAAAAATCAATCCATCCCAGTGGCCCAGTGAGGAGTGAATTCTCCGGCAGGTGTGGGAGTTTAAGGATCTAGGGATCATCAGTCACAAGGATGCCGGGATGCCGGTTCCGAACCGTTCGGAAGGAGGAGACGGATGCCCCCTGTCACATCGCATACCACGGCCCCTGTCATGACGAGGCAAAAGCATCCAAAAGCCAAGCCCTGACTTGCGGTGACTTCTGGATCTCTTCAACTCCTTCTTTGTCTCGCCGCGTTTCACGGTCTTCCCGGGGAAACACCTCGTCGTCTGGCCACGCCGTCGAGCCTCCAACCCGCGCGGACGACGACGCGGTCAGGTCTTGCCCTGCGCCCAGTGTTCGGACCACTGGAGGGAGCAGATGGAAGAGGTGGGCTCAGAAAGGGGGGGCTTCATGGAGTGCTCAGATCGGATTTGGTATCTGGACTGACTGTCAAGGACGGAAGATCAAAAAATGTGCGTTTGGAGTTGAACCGGAAAAGACCGGGTCAAGCAGGTCAAGCAGGTCCTGTACCCATCTTCTGGAGCACGGCTTGAGACTGGCCCGAAGGATTCCTGACACCTGAGCTGATCCGACCGATCCATAGTTCAGCCAGGTCACATCCAGCAAATATCCAGCTCCACCACACTCCATCATCGCTTTTGGCGGCTGGCATGAGCCCTGAAGCATCCTGAAGCAATCCTGCAAACAGATGCTGGACCTGATCCATGCGCTTGAAACGATTTTCTGACCAGTATCAGGATCCAGGAAGAATTGGGTGGACACAGTGGAGTGGACACCCCTTCATCCCCTTCACGACGTCGGAGCTATGTAAACAATACCATACAAGACCCCTTGGGGGGTGTTCTTTGACGCAGTATACCACCGGCAGAGACCACGTCGTGGGTGCTCCACGAAGCCACGACTCCAAGAGAACCGCTCAGTGGCTGGGCTCAGCTCGGTTGGGAGGTCAAATCCGGTCGATGAAACAACGCGAGCTCGATGAATTTAAAGGGAAGTTGACCCATACCATAGAGCGCATAGAGGCTCCTTAGGGTGCACCCCCCAAAAAAAAACCACCTCAGCAAGGACAGAGCGACGTAATTTCGTAATTTGCGCTGAAAAGGGGCGGTCGGCGTAGATGGCCAAAACCAAGATAGACTCGGCGTTTTTTGTTTTCTGAGGTTGTTGAAGGTAATGATTGGTTTGATAGATGCAGAACCAATCCGCGTTGTGGTGATTCATGATAACTCGGCCCGACAATAAGCTTGGGATCAAATGCCTGGTGACTCGGACATTCTTGAGTATGTTTTTCTTCAGTAGTTCCTATAACTCTTGCCAAGCATTTTTTGGCTTAGGATGGCTTAGGGATTGATTGTACAAACTCAAATCCAGCCATGGATCCGACCAGGGAAACCGTGGATTAAGTGATAGAAATAGAGCAGGCCTGGGAGAAATGCCAAATGGTTTCTGTAGCCCGACGCACCCTTCTTTCCTGATTTCCTATATTGCAGTGGCACAAAGTACTCGGTGAATGGATAGATTTAATACAGTGCTATCACCAAGGTGAAACTTAGAGGACGCTGCATGGACCACGCATAGTTCAACTAGGCACTCACCATGAACCAACTAGGCACCCTTGCGTGGCAACATGTGGCAACTTGTTCACACGTGTTGTCACTTGCCCGATCCTTCGGCGCAGTTTGTAACCATTCGGCTTACCCAGACCATATCACCCCCTGGGATCACCCCGTGGGCAAATAGGGTCCAATGGTCTGGTCTGGGTTAGTTGGGATCCTAAATGAAACATTTTGGATGGTGTAGAGTTGGGATAGGCTTCGCTCATTTGAAGCCGCCGTTGGAACAGGGACCTGTCAGACCTGGAAGCAGCGGGATCAGTATCATCTTCGCACCTTCCCAGAAACGTTCGAACCGTCTGAATCAGTCCGAATCATTATTCAGGTTGGATGCACCAGATTGATTCGGAATCGGCATCGACAGATAAGCGTCATGTGGTTTGTCAACCACACTTCCGAAGTCGGAAGTCTTTCCCCAAAGGCAGTCTTGCGTAGCGTGCGTAGCTTCTTGTGACGTTCGTAGCGATGGCCTCCTACAGTACTAGCGATGGCCTCCACCTAGTGTAGTAGCTTCAGTCGGATCACCTCCAGGAGTTTCAAAAGGCAGAGAAAGCCTCTTGGATAGGACGGCCATGTTGGGCGATGCGCTGCCGCTACGGATTGCGGATCCGCCGAACCAAACGTCGAGCCAGGATCCGGTCGAACCACATTTGGCTCACCGGGGTAGCATGGTGAAGTGGATGATCCGCATGCACAACAAGGCCGGGAAGAATCAGCAATCCCAATCCCAGAACACCCTACATCACGGGGCGCTAGTGGGTGGTAAGGGGTGTCCATCAGCCACACCCTTGGGCAGAAACACTCGCACCTCTGTTTGGATGTTCAGTGGGCTCCAATCAAGGAGTTTTCATGAGTGTTCCGTCATATTTTCAATTGGTGGTCTCCCTTTTCCAATACACACCCATTGGCCATACATTTTGTATTCTGAGACAGGTTCTCGCGGACGCCACGTTTGCCGATTTTGTGTTCCAACAATGATGGTCGAATCCTGTGCAGTAGTACCAAAGCCGAAATATGAAGCACTCTAATGGGACACAATAGGACGATGTACATCCATTTGACATTACAGGTCAGTTGCAATGGCCCCGTATTTGTCCATGGGCCCTGTGCAATGGCTTTTCGTGTCGAACAAGGTCCCACCCGACCTATCTGAATATGGTAAAACATCCCCAGAACGGCCCGGCTTGTGTAATTATTCAACAATCTACATTTACACTAAATAGTGGTCCCCAAATAGATGTGGCACGGTTTCCAATCAATACATTCTTAGTGGAGATCTACTGTCCTATCTATTTGGGGGTCTATATACACAGTTGGGAAGGTTCCCCTGATGTGTCCATTCCACGCGCCACGCAAAAAGGCCGCGGCCACGCCTCCGCGTTCCAACCCACGTGACGACGCCCCCTCACCGAAGCGGCAGCAGTCGCTTCGGTGAAGGTGAACCAGCGGAATGGCCTAAAGCTGCAGACGGAAGCCGAGGCGCAACTTGTTCGCTGTAGACGGGAGGCTGCAGAGGAGCATCGTCACCTGAACGGATTGAATTGATTGAAGTGAGCTGTATACCTACATTTTGGAGGAAAGTGGTTGAAGTTGGCCGAATCAAATTTCAACCACATATGAAGTATGACTCCTGTTATATGATGTGTTATATTTGCAGGATGGATGTTTCATCACCTTTCCTGCTTTTTGTGCAGAAACCCATTAAATTTGAGGAGTTTTGAAGCATACAGGACTGAACATCAGGTATTACAGTCTACCTGGTCCACCTGCAAGCTTAAAAGCAATATCGCACTGATCACACACTCAACACAAATGAAGTTTTGGATCATAAAACAACAACCGTTGAATGATAATTGATATCTTACATGTTTAATACTTTTCGTTCTCGGGGTCGCTGTTTGCTGCAGCGGCGAGGTGCTGGAGGAATATCAGTTGGCCTACGACAAGTTTGGCCGCTGGGGAGGGCCGGAGTCCTCAGGTTTCTACAGATTCTTTCCAATGTTGACTGTTCACTGGACAAAAACCCTCCAAGGAATCAAGGGATTTTAGGTTGGAGGCCATTGCTATTTGGTTGGAGACCATTGCTTCGAGGTCCAAAGGAATCTATCTCAAAAGTCGGGTGAAATCGGGATCCTCCCGTTTTCAAGACGCTTTACAGACCAGACAACCGATCCGCCCGCCCGGACCGAATTCGCCGTTCGCTCCACCGGGCTGCTCGTCCACATTCAGAATCATGAATTCAGCTCTGCAAATTTTCGACCGGTCCTTTTAAGCCTATATAGCAGCTATTGGAAAGACCCTCATGTTTGGACCCCCTGTCGTGAAGCACATGACAGAAGACGTGCTACACCCTTCGACTGAGACTGAAACTCCCTGACACTTCATGTATGGCATCCTACTACCTACATTGGGGTGGTTGAAAAGGGGTCACAGTAGGCATGTATACATATTCCATATATGTGGAGTGTTTGGGATTGACCTGTCTTGCTGGATAGCGCTGGATCCCCGGATCTCACATGTTCTTCGGTTCCATCCGACGGTGACAGACCTCCGCTGGCCGTCGCGCGCCGAGGTTCCAAGCAGTTTTGGGGCCGAAGATTGAGAAGTCCGGTCACCGAGACCAGCGACAGGGAGGAGGAACCCGGTCAGAGTTCATCCATCGGTTTGTTTTAACAGCTCCAGAGTTCCACCAGCTTAGCCATAGGGCTCCAAGCACATTTCTCAGGATGATATAATATATATATATATATGACATGGGTGTGTCTTAAAACAGGGAGACCTCCTAGGCAACGACGTTTTGGAAGGTTCGGGAAATAGACCAATCTACCCAGGCGGGGCGATTGTGGCATTTTTGTTGGGCCAACACTCAACTCATCAGCTGTGTTTCTCATGGCTATCTCTACACTGACAGCTACTATAATTGGTCCATTCATTTTGATCCCGTAGATCAGTTGGACATGGTCTTTGACCCCCAATATCGATCTTGGATCCACGCTCCGTTCAAACGCCAAAGAAGAACATAATTCAGTGCAGTTCTCACACGAATCAAGCTCACCAGAACTAATGGATGCAGTTCTCAGATTCCACATACAGTTCCTTGCTGCATGTTGACCAAGGAAACAAAAGCATCTATATAGCCTCTCTCCAGCAAATGCCTGAGAAGTCTTAAGCTCCTGTTATCAACTATCGGGAGGTATCTTTTTTTAGGACGACCCCTTCCTTTTCAGACACTGAGGTCCTACAGCACCAGCAAGGTCCTCCCCTCCCCCTTCATTGCAGCTGTGCCATGGCTCAGTGGGGCGCAACATGAACTGCTCGGACGCACGCCGGTCGGACGGTCGATTCGGTGTGAGAAATGGCCTTTACATCCACCAGCCAACCACCCATCCTCCACACTGCACGCTCATTCATTTTACCGTCTACGCACCCGAGGTCTATTTTAAACCAGGGCAAACACCACCTGATCCCCCGACTTCGATCGGATCGTTGGGCCTTGTTTCGCTGCTGGAGCGGCGTTCGTGGTTCCGAAGGCGCGGATGGCACCTGGCACGGGGTGTTCGGAATTCGGCGGATCTGTTGTTACCATGAGTTGGTAGGGCATCATTGAAATAGAGAGATGGTGACAGGAGAGTGGCCATGATCGACCTGAGCTAGGTGATCGACCTGCTGAGCTAGGTGATCGACCTGTTGAGCTATAGGTGATTGGGTGGGTAGTTTGTTTGAACATGTGTTATTGTTTTTTGTACTCGGAATGTCGTGGTGTGGATCAGTCTTTGGCCCACCGGGAAGGTTTTGTGAAAAGATGGGCATCTTTATGCATTGTTAATCTTTGCTTGACATCTTGGTGTCCTAAATGCCTGGTTTGTTCTTGGACCGTAGGGAAACCTGGATTCTGGTCAAGACACGCTGCCAACGTGCTTTCCGACCGGCTGGTGGTGGCACGAGGCGCCTCATGCCCCAGTCGACTGAGGTACTTCTCTTCGCATGTCTAATGCCCCAAGGAGGCTGAGTACTTGGGCAGCGCAGCCAACCTCTCGGGCTGGCTGGTTAGGGCGAAGTTCGTATCTAACTATGCACCGGTCTCGTTGAGAAGGTCTTGGGATTGGTCGCTGGACAATCCCACGGAGTCTTCTTTCATCAGATTGGTTCAATGTTGAGAAAAGCTATGAAAAGCTCATCCCATGAAACTTGAGGGCGACATCAGAGAAGAAAGGTCCGGGAGTTTAGACAGAAACCACTGAGCCTCAGAGGGATCTCTTGGTTGATCCTCAGAACCCTAGTTTTTGCTGAGCATCACAGTACCTTCATGATGGGTGTGCCCCATTCACAGAGGATTCAACAGACACCGAGTGCCAAAAAATTGATGCCCATGGAATTGAAGCAATAGAACATGAATGTCATCGAACACCGCTGCATGGTTTGTGACCAACTCCGCTTGCTGCGATCGCTGGAGATCGTGGAGATCTGCTCAATGGCAGAGCCCGACCCTGCGGATTCGCGTGCATGCATCCCGCGAGCGCAGAACCAAAAAGGTTTGGGTCTGAACAGACACGAAAGGCACTCCTGGCAACTACACAGTCCAACAGGTGGTGGGGTTCTGTGAAAGTGGAGGATTAATGGGGATGGTATGAAGTTGCCCACTCAACAGATTACGACCTTTGGTGAACGCCCCAAGACAAGACAATTGGGTCTCTTGCGCAGATATCCCATGATCACGGTCAAAAGAGGGTTGCAGAAGGCAGTGCTCAGAGGACTTGCCTATTGTTGCCAACATGCACTGAGGTTGATATGCTCTCACCTGTGCAACCTGCAAGGACATATCAGAATATGAAAGATGCAGTGCAGCCAATCAACTTGTTCCTGAGCAAAGAGCCAGAGTTTTCATAAGGTTTGGTAAGACGAATGTTGGCTTCTTTGACTTTTCATGCAGAAAGACCGGGAAACTCTAGACTTCGCACAGAGACATGTATACAATTCACCAGCATGTGGACTGACACTTGTATACGTTTGGTATGATGTTTGGAACATCTTAGAATCCTTGGGAAAAGCCGAGCTTTGGTGCACATGCAGACCAAGCTTCCAGTATCATCGATTTTATCCAATTAACACTGACCAGGATATTAGACACTTAATGTTACCATCAATATGATGCCTATGATGTTACACACCTTGCAAAGCTTCATGGACACTATCACAAGGATTATGCGTTTCAATGGAACTGTTTGAAAAGATTACTAGCGGTTCCACGAATGCAAGAAGCCTTGCATGGGCAACACTTGATTTTTGGTAGACTACACCCTAACGGTGGCGGTTCAAACAGAGAGACCAAATACTCACAGATGAATGGCAATCCGTTTCAGTTGAGACACCTTGCATCACTTGCAACACATGTACGAATGGCAGCTGGCGAGGGCGAAGAAGGCGGGGCAGCACATGGATGTGGACACTTTGTAAAAAACATAAAGAACTCATTCTAAGAAACGACATACACAAACATTGCCCAAAAAGTGACCAAACGATACAATGACCGTTCAATCCCAGACTCTCCGTGTACGGAAGAGTTTCCTACATTAGAATCACAAATGAGGTACATGTTTGCAACTGTTCCATACATGCTTGGGAATCTAGAGCACTGAGCAGTGGATCATTAATTAACTGATCTCAGGGTAGCTTGCAGAAGTCAGGTACTTGTGCGCAATGGCCGTATTCGTTATGAACCACCCCATGATATGTTTGTGCTCGACTAGTCCCAAAAGCAAAGCGCTACAAGAACAATGAACAAGCAGCCAGGTACCATGGTTGGAAGGCCACAGCAATTAAACAATCATGTGGAACCATCATGTTCGGAAACTCAAACAGCACAAATAGATGTGTCCCTGTCAGGGCAGTACAGTCTTGTTGAAGGTTAATTTAGACCTAAATCCTATATATAATAGTTGAGGGAGATACAATATACCAGTTTCACCTGGTTGTTTGGGGTTGGCTTTCCCTCACTGCCTTAGAATCATGAACCCGTTCCCAGTCCGTGCTGAGTCCTTGAAGTGCAGGAGTCCTGAGTTACGGCAGATAGCCTTGTCAATTAGTCCACTGACAGCTAATCCAACCTGATTCCTACTAGCCACATGGGACACTGGCCCAAAAAATAGACTGCACCCCATCCTACAGGTCCCAATTTTAACCCAGCAAAGTGTTTGTGGACCTTACTGAGTAGTGTTTTTGTATGATCAACGTGACTGACATGAGGTCCTTCGCTGACCAAAAACGGGCTCCTGCTGGTCCAACCCGCCCGTTCTGAATCGCCTTGGCCGGGTGCGGGTGCTTTGGAGCACAGGTGGTCCTATGGGCGAGAGGCCTGGTGGCTTCAGCCACCCAGAGTCAGCTGCCGCGACCTTTTGTTAGGGCATTCATTTTCTCCACAACAGATATGAACAGATGAAACCAAAAGGCGAAGGAAAAGAGGTTAACCATGGTGTTCGTCCGACATGGGTCCGACCGTGGTTTTGTTTTGAAGGGTCATCCACAGCAGTCTCCACCGCCGAAGAAACATGGTTCGACTCGACGAATCGTTCTCTCGGTTCATTCCAGTTCGCGCAGACCTTCACTTCGCGGCGACCTCGTTTTGTTTTCCGCTGGATCGAGTCTGGGGTTCATCCATTCGAGGAGAGCGTACGAGACGAGCGTCGAGCGTGTACGCTCGTCCAGGAGTCCCAGAACAAGAGTTGAAGGTGTTTCTATACCCAGACGCTCCATGTATTGCATATTTACATCTTTGGGGTGTGGGGCGGCATATCTGGCAGTCCCATTGGTCGTGTCTGGGATGGCACTGTTCTTTTTTAGAACACATATCTGGCCCCCAAGGGACTGGTGAATGGACACCCCTTGACCTCGTTTTCGGGGCTATGACCCCTTTCCGTGGTGCTGGTATTGGTGTCGATATAGGGAGACTGCACCCCGTAACGATCGTCCGCTGGGTAGACAGGTCTACTTCCGCTTCCAGGAGGTCGGAATGCTGTCGGCCTCCCTGTTTGAGCGACACACCCAAATACTGAGTCCAAAGTCCAACTCTCCTTTGGGGTTGAAAGGATCAAGACTTGTGTTTTTAGCAGACTTTGTTACATAGTGGAGTCCGACACATCTATTAAAGCAGACATAGAAAAGCATAGTCTGCCTGCACCCTCCAACAGGTCTCCTCTGAAACTTCTTGAGCCTTAACTGGTCTCAATTGTGAGGGTGCAAGAATAACAGCCATTATGCCAATGCCATGCCATTGAAGATCCTCCAGTCAACCCGCCGCGGTCTACCTGTCCCAGGGACTTCGACTTGGAGAAGGCACCAAATGACCTGCGGCAGATGAATGGGACGAAGAACCCCAGACACGCCGGATAGGACTGGAAGATTAGCCGGCTCAGAAAGACTCTGAAAAACCACCCCAACTGATCTATATGCCAATGCCATGGAGTGTTTGGGTTCACAGTCAATTTGGTTCTTTTTGGGGTTAGCAAAGTCCTGCAACATGGAAGTATCCATCTGGAGGTATTGACCATTGACCGAGCCATGGTTTTCATAGAGCAGATATTGAGAGGTGTATAGAGTGACGGTTCCGGATAGTTATCATTGAGCAGATCGAAGATGAGACTATCCAACGCTGTTTGAAAGTGTCGGGAGTCGGGAGTTTAATTGTTTGATGATCGTGTTGTCGTATACTGATCCCTTCAAGAGCCGCAGACTGCATGGATCCAAGTCAGTGAGTCGGAGTTGAGTATATCGGTCTTCCTGCTTCGAACGTGCATACCACAAGACCCCAAGGCGTGTTGATTAGACCCTAATAGACATCCCTTACCACCCATTGGCACCTTTGAGGGTGTCCTGGTATAGCTAGTGTCCTTTTGTCCCCTCCTGTTTCTCCACAAGAACGGTTGAGTTGGCCGTTTGGAGCGCTTGCCCCACTTGAGTTGGATGGTTCGGTACCCAGACACGACCTGTGGACTGGAAGATATGCCCCCCATGTACCCCTGAAATGAACCACCCAATGTACATGCCAGTCCCATGGAGTGTGTGGGGGAAAAAAGTGTCGCCCTGTGCATGAAGAAACCCTCCCGGGCCTGGAGATCTAAAGTCATTCTAGAGGCAAAACCATCTTTGACCAGCGTTTGTGGTCTACATTCAGATAGATTCAGTTGGGTCTGGACATGTTTGGACGAACATATTTTTCCCCTATATACGAATCATTGTCCATGGTCCAAGCTTTTTCATGCTAGAGCTGATGGGTCCAGGTGGTGGTTGTCCCCACAGAGACTTTGAACATTAAATTTGGTGATTGGCCCCCTGCATTCATTGAAGGAAACGGACCAAGGCGTCGGCCTCAGGGCCCAGTCTTTGGGGAGCAATTCTGCGGTTGCTGCACTTGGAGCCGGACCAATGCCGTCAAGCATTGTCAAGCCATTTGCGTTCAAGAGAAAAAAGGATCTCGATCTGGCAGATTGCCACAACTGTCACATGAGATGTTTTCCATGATCCATTTAAGCTGCTAAAGCCTTGATTTGTTGGGTCGACCGAACACTCCAGACTGCTCCGGCCTCGCTATGTATCCCAGTGCGGGTTTGGTGCGCTACAGCACGGTGGGCGGTCCAGCCCCGGTATCAACCTGCTGGATCCGCGCCGCTCGTCCGGCCCATCCGGAGCGAGCGGTGCCCGAAGCGTCCCCTCCGGGGCTCGAGGAGTTCTTACAACGGCTGCACTTGGCGTCCTACACGGCCTCTTGGCATCCGCCGTTTCCACCCTGCGGTCGAAGCGCCGTGCGGGCCGTGCGGGCGGAACAGCCAGATGGTTTTTGCTACCCAGACCCAGACGAGAACGAGCCAGGCATTTCAGCCATGACGTTTGTGGAGTTTGTGGTTGGATAGGTCGCCAACCGTAACCTTGAGTTTCACGAACATTATAGCATGAAGACATGAAGTTACATTAAGTTGATTATCCGGCTTTTTCCAGCCTAAATCAGAAAAAGAAAAAACATCGCCACAATTATTTGAAGCTCTCAGGCTCTCCAACCTGGGCATACAAGAAAGACAGGCTTGACGGACTGATCTCTCCTTACCCCCAGATGTGTGCCTGAAACTGGTTCTCCACCACCAGCCCTCGGTCCGAACCCAACAAAACCAACGATGTGTTCACGCATGCCAACGAAGCCGCATTCTCCCTGCTGTTCTCCGAACTCGGGGTCTAAGGAGGCGGTGAAGGTGTGGTGTGAGGAGCAAGGTGCCTGTGAACTCTCCGAGTTGGTCGAGAATGCCGAGGACTTGGCGAAGACCCCTGGCGCAGTGGAGACGCCCTGCTCCGGCGGGGTCGATCCAGCTTCGCCGTGCGAGCCGCGCGGAGCTAGGTATGGGGGACGTTCCCCAAAACCACGAGAACCGCCACTGTTGGACTTGAACCTGTGAACCAGAAGTTCGTCTGTCTGGAGGAAAGCCCTTGAGGTTCGCCAGTCAATGAAGGTCCAACAAGAATTCTATTTTTGATATACCTGGACCCCCAAGCTCTGGTTAGTGGACACCCCTTGACCTCTTTTTCGGGGCAAAGGATTTGCTTGGTTTCCATCACGAGCGACGAAGCCAGTTGTTTTGGCACCCCAAGCGGGGCATCCATCCATGCGTCTTTGCCGAGTGCATGCCGCAGCCATATATGTTCAATCTCAAACTCTTTTCTTCTTTGAGGGGGGTCAGCACAGAGCTCCAAACTGGCTTTAGCAATACCAAAGGTGCACGGAAGAATAACAGTTAAAGGAACTACCACTGAGTCTAGAGTCTACCAAAATGGAAGTCTACCAAATTCGGGGGACACTTGCTGATGTGGAACCTTCTTTTCTCGCCATACCCAAACATCCATGACATAGTCACTCTTCCGCTGGTTGCACCGTGGTCCCCCTTCCCACCTGGTAGTGGGGTAGTGCTGGTAGGTTCCTGCAGGGTCCACCTGTGGGGAGTTCTTCCAGTTGGCAGACGTCCAAGGGCAGGCTGTATTGGCTGCAGCATTGATTCCCCTTGACTTTCTACTAACACGCATCCAAGGTCATTTGGGTCATTTGGGATTGTTTTTGTTTTTGTTTAATTCAAGTACCCACCCACTAGAATCATCTAGAATCATCACGAATCGTGCCGCTCATCCGCAAATTATGTAGTTGTTAGTTGGATGGACACAATCAAATCAATCATATATCTAATCAACAAAACACGGAAGACCCTTTGATCTGGAGGTTTTTAAATGTTTGATACGAGTTTAATAAACGATAGTGTGCAAACGCTTGAAAGTTTCCTAGGTGAACTGTGTGGTTTTGACGTGTTTTCCATGTTTCAATTTTTGCGGATCCCCCTGTTTTGGCACCTCCTATGATACACACTCAGATAAAAAGTTACCGGTTCCGTATCCTCAGGTTTGGTGGTATTCGACCCTCCTGGCACCCCCCCTCGACCCTTGTTTCGTTGTGTTGGTCGTTGGGGAACCTCCCATGACCGTTGAACATCTCGCACGCGACGTCGCCTCGCGGAACTTGTTCTGAGGACCTTGAGATTTCCGCCGAACAAAGCACAAGAGATCAAGGCGAGATCAAGCACAAGAGATATAAAGCAGTATATAAAGCCTATACCTTGGGGGTGTGCCTTCTTACCTGTAACAGTCGGTAAACGATTTATCACTATTTAGAGAAAGGACTTTACTAACGATCATCATCCACTGTTATTGGCCAAACCTATACCAGCAATTCCAAAGGAGTGGTTCTGAGCCTCATCCGGTGAGTGGATGTTTTCGGCACCCTCCACACTTTGGAACTGCTGGTAGTTGCATCTCCCGGCATGTGTTTGTTGGACAATGTTTTGTAAAGGTGTTCTGGAATCCTTGGAGTACAGAGAATTTGAGAGAAGTGCTGAAACCTGGCCGGAGCCTTTTAGTGTGCTTTTGGGATGTGGTCCTTATTTACTAGGATGTGCCATCATATTTATATAGACTGCTGAACATCCGTGTTTTCCTACTAGTTCTTGTAGCGCTGAACATCCGTTGAACATTCATTTGAGAACTCCGTCAAATGTGTGATTGACCACTCCCAGACACTCCATGTATGCCATATATGCCTACATTGGAATGGGGTCAATGTCGGCATATACGGCGTACGTGGAGTGTCTGGGACTGCACCAGACTGTCTGGAATTTTGGGAGGTTAAGGGCCCTGCTTTCGTGAAAGCCATCGAGAAGCCTAAAATCTCGAAAGCCATCAGTGCGCCACCAGCAGCGCTTGCGCCGCCTGCGCCGACGCGGGTGCTGGGGCAGCTGGGTGCTGATGTGCTCCGGGCAGCTTTCATGCCCAAAGCACTGGAGATGAAGGCACCGGGGGGGGGGGGCATGGCACTGACAAGACACGCAGGCTGGTTGGGAGGGAAGAGATAAGCACAGGGCAAAAGAGCCTAAATTCAGACAAAATCAGCAGGTAATTGTTTGTCATAGAATACTGAAGTGATGTTTGTTGTACGATCTTGTACGGATAATCCGTGAAACAGAAACGTTGCAGCTGTGGAGCCATTGTTTGAGCGCCCCGGACGGCCGCCACCGAGGAGGAAGAGAACGCTGCAAAGCCTGGCCTTGCTTCGACGGATCGTACTGAAACCGTGCGACATCAACAAGAGCTTTTACATTTTGGTTAAACGCCTATAACGAAACCGACCCTAAAAACCTAAGGTGTTTGATTCACACCTCCGCACACCTCTAAGGTTTTTTCTTCTTCATACCCTTAAAAACCTCCCCGTGTCAGAGGAACATCTTCTCGCCACCTGGTGATTCGACCAGGGGCGAAAGGCTGAAGATTCTGTTTGCAGGTGCGGGTGCCCTCCATGTTTTTGGCACCCTTGGTCAGACCCTGGGCATCCGTTTTCGTTTCGATCCTCACCTCAGGGAACCTCAACGACTGGACCCGTTCCAAACCTATCCCAGACGCTCCATGTATGCCATAGATGCCTACATTGACCCCAAAACCACCAATGTAGGTATATGGGGCAGTCCCATGGAGTGTCTGGGTATATAACAGTGTCGACACCGTCCTCACCGTACCTGAGGTTCGGTACGAAAACGGATCCCTAGGGAGATGCACTTCTCCTTTTCAGAACCCCCTCGCAACCCAGAGCTCGACGACTCAGAGCGGGGCTGTCAGACGGTCAGACGTCCTGAGGAGACAGATCTCTGGGATGAACGGGAAGCACGCTGTCATCTCCAGGCCATGCAGGATCCCTGTCTTTTCTATTCAGCTGAAGTGCCGGATGATTCCCTGAAGAAGTTCTCCGGCGAACGTGCCTTGCGGAAGACGGTGCGGACTGGAGATCGTCCGCGGACGAGGGAGTGGGTTGCCGGTATATACCTGGACCCGACTGACCCAGTATCCTATAGAAAATGGGACAGCCGGGGTGTTCTCTTCTTCAGTTGATGTCTGACAACAGACTTCTTCACCAGCGCTGCGGCAACAAAAAGCAGGGCCATATATATAGATATATAGGTAGGATGAGCCTGGTGTCTAAAGTTGTGTTCATCGTCCATTGCCGTCAAAAGATGTAAAAAAGGACAATAATAATAGTTGTATAATTACTGTTCTGAAGATCGTCGTGTCCCTCCACCAATTTCAGACAACTAATTCGGTCGTCAAATGTTGACCTTTTCTCCTGCAAGTTTGAGGCTCCAAGCGCCACGAGCTCCACCCATCCTCAGAAGGTGAGGACAGAAACCCCTCCTGGCACCCACCCCCCACCATCGAAAAGGAAAGTAGCTGGATCCGGGAATACCTGGAGCCGACTGACCCAGTCCCGTAGAAAGTGGCACATGACTCGAAGAGAAACCGGACACAGCGGCTTCATGTTGGGCCCCCTAGGTTACTACTATCGTGGCTATGTGGAGCCGCACCTCTTGCGCCAGCGCAACCCCACTGAAGCGGAGCTGAAAGTGAAGGACAGCCATGGGTGAGAACCTCACGGCTGAAACACATTGGTTCACTCGAGTTTGATGATTCAACTAGATCCCTAAAAAATACTGAAACGACTATATGCATGCAGCATGCATATATAGTATAAGCGATGTCTCAGTCACACATTTCAGCACCAACAACAGGTTATCAAGATTTTTGATGTTTCAAACATGTTACTGACTTCCAGAGTGATGAAACAGATATATATATATATAGGTTTGACCTTTGATCTGCTGGATTTCTATCTCTAAACCTCTTTGTTTCAACTCCATGTTTCCACCTGAATTCACAGGTTTTCAGGAACACTCACCGCTCCGGGATTGATCCTACCCTTTGCCTCGTCCAGGAGCGCGCCTCGGCAGAGGCCAAGGAGCAGCTGGACGCCGCCTGGGGCGACGTCGCCGATTCGCCGCCGTCGATGCCGCGGGCGCAGCAGCGAGCGCAGGCTGCACGCCATGCAGCCTTCGAAGATGCTGGGTGTGGAGGAGGTTGGGGCGGTTCAGCCACCAAAAGGTTTTTACACTCCCTAGAACTTAACTAACATGGAAGTGAAAAAAAAAACTGTTTGTAGTGGAAAATTGTCTTCCAAGGGGTCATTCTCCACTTCCATGTTAGTTCCTGGGAGTGTAAAGGTTATTAAGATCAGCTGCCTTTTTGGCCGCTTTTTGGAGGTCTTTGTGAAGTCGAGTTTCTCCACCTGTTGGGGTTTCAAAACCTGTTTTTTTTGTGTCCCGGTTCCAGCAAGAGGTGCTCATGGGATTTGGAGAGGTGTCATGTGGCATTTGACTGCTTTTTGGATGTGTTTGTGTTGTTGTTGTTTTTTTAAATTGTTTTTAACTCTTCTATTTTTTTCTGGGCCCTTGGTCTTAACGTGTTGTAGAAAGAGACTGGATAGACTTCCTGTGCACACGGTTGCTGACATGAGTGATTGATATCACTATGTCTCAGGATCCATCTTTGGCAGGCTGGGGAATCTGTAAAGAAGCAAACCGGATGGGCGACGCACCGTCTTCTGCCGTGCTGGCTGACCGAATCCGATTCGCGAGACTGCCTGTGGATCTCCCAGTTGCACCCCCTTGAAGACAGACAATACAGATGAAAAATATTGAAAAGTAGACCGAAAGCCCTGGAAGCTGGTGATCTCTCTACAAAACATATATAATATGTTAGAATATACATGATGTGGATGATGGATGTGTGAAGGACAAATCCAGGTTCCGAATCTTCCCAAAACCTTCCAGATCCTTGGATATCCGGGGCATCCGGCGCATGTCCAAGGACATTCGCCAGGAGTTCCTCTCGCAGTTCGAGGGAAATCTGCAGCAAGAGCTGGGCAAAGGCTACAAGCTTACGCCAGCTGATGTGCATCCCAGGGTGAAGGAGTCCCGGGGAGTACGGTGGCGGCGGTGGCCCTTTTGGGGACAGTGGCGATGTACACCCTGGAAGATTCACATTGAAAATGGACCTTTGGAAGCTTCCTCTACAAACCAGTGTTTTTTAGGTTCCATGTGGACCTCTTCCAGGGAGTAGCAACGACCCCCTGGAAGAAGGTGAACATAAAACCCAATGTTCATTGGTTGGGTTGGGTGCCTCGACTTAGGACTGCTGTCAAGAGCGAACGCCTCCCGAACCGTCCCCCGTATATATACCGCGTTCTTCTACGCGCCATGGGTCCCATGGGTGCTGGGGGAGATGGAGGTTCCGTGGCTGGGCTGCTAGACACAACTCGAAGGGGTGATCGATCCTAACGCGAAGGAGTCGCTGTGAAGAATCGGCCTAGCTCCATACCAGGGGTTCACAGAGCTCGGGGTGGTGTGGCTCGTCCCATCCAGTGAGTGGATGTAATTATATATTAATATATACCTGGACCCTCCAAGGACTCCAAGCAGTGTCCTGGCTGGACTACCCCACACTACCGGCCTAGGCTTCCAGACAGGACACCCCGACAGAAGGGTCCTGGTATATATGATATCCCATATTTTGTGGTAAATGGATGTAAATGTATATGGTATCTAGACAGTCTTACCTCACTATAATATGCATGTACGCATGTCTAGTTCTTTGGCAATGCATCTAATCCATTGGGATTGGGTTTTGCATGGTGTTGCAATTAAATTACGCACCTTTGTTATTGATTTTCTGCAAGTGTCTCGCTAGTGGATCGTGTTGTTGCTTTGCTTTAAACTGATTGAGAGTGTTCCTTTTTTGTCCGCACTTGGCAAACTTGGTCGGCTTGCAATTCCAGCTTTGATTTGATTATCAATACCTAAAGTTACCATGCTTTTGGCCCCCGTTTTTGGATATCGAGGCACTCGATGCTTCTTTGCAACATGTTTCTTTGTGCTGTAGAACAAGACAAAAGGTCTTCCTGCTGTCTAAGGGGGCGTTTGTTGGGCGGCAATAGCCGGATGGCCGAATTTGCGTGCAGTGGTCTGATGCGGAGGTCAATTCCTACGTACAACGTAAATGATATGGCCGTTCTGACGTGGAACAATGGAACATTCAGCAGGCAAAATTTACTGTATGCATGTATTGCCAAACTGCTGAAGCTAGTGTTTTGGATAGAAAAACATGCAGGTCTTGAAGACTGTCCAATGTGGCTTCTGAGACCATGATGCCAGTTGATCAGCAACATGGGGACAATGTGAGTGCCTAGAGAGTGCCTATGGATGTTTGCTTACTTGTGTGTTATTCCCCCTTGAACAACGAACTGTGCCTATGGAGAGTGCCTAGAGAGTGAGGGTTCGTTGTTGAAGTTTGCCTTTGGACTAACTTAATGCAGTGTGGCCAAGTTTGGACTCACTCACTCAATGAGGGTTAGTGTCTTCAGTTGGCCTGGTCGCCATGGCACTTCGTAGAGTCGACTTCCACATGGTGTACGGTGTTCGCCTTGCCGTGGCCTAAAACCAACGCAGGAACCATGGTTTTTTTCGGAGAACCTATAGGAGGGAGTGTTGTTGGAATCTCAGAGTAGGTGTCGTGAGTGTAGCCTATTGTCGTTTTTGTTGTCGTGGGTATATAGGTGTTGTTGTGAATAAAGGTTGGAATCTCAGAAGCTGGGTAACTCCAAGGCATGTTCTTTCAAAGGATCTATGCTTGTCTACGGCATGTGCCTGTGACGAACACAGCGCAACACACTGCTTAGGACCGCCGGACTGCCCCGAAGCAGGCTGCCCACCCTTTTCAGGTTACTGTACATTGCAGTTTTACGTCGAAAATACTCTGCGCCATACTCTTGTTTGAACACCGTATTGAGATGACCCCTGTGTAGGGGTGTTCTTTTCCCCTGGCCAACACGGTCTCGAGCAAAACTTGACGTTCAAGATACGCTTCTGGATTTGGGGAGGGCTCCGCATCCAACGAACCGAAATCTGTGTGGCGGCCCTGGGCACGCGCCAAGCCCTAAGACTTACCATTGATGGTGCTTCAGGTCTGATATCTTGTGACAGAAGGTCTTAGTGGATGTAGTTCTTGGTGTGACCTCAGGGTCTCAGTTCGGATCTCAGTTCGGAACAGCTGTGAACAGCCTTGGGGCCACTGAGGCCACCACCTGCAACCCTTCCACCATATGACTAAGTCAGGGGAACCCGTGAATAGATAACAATTCTGAGCTGTGGAGCTGGGGTTATGATCGTGTTTTTGCAGCAGCACCACGGATTCCGGGTGTCCATTACCAGCCCCATAAAAGAGGTGATTCGGGGTGTCCATTAACCATTTTTGGGGGGGGTCCAGGGATGCTTTGGGTTCTATATCTTTGAGATTGAAGTGCCAGGAGAAATTTGTCGAAGAAAGCAAGTCTCTGGGAATCTCAGACTGTTACAAGGTGGAGGAGAGCTCGGTGGCCAATTGTTGGCTGGGACACAAAAGCAAGACGCCAAATGTAGCAAATGAGTTTGAGCTTTACAAGAAGGACCAAGGGACACCGCCCTGGTCCAATGGGTTGGGTCGTTCGGCTTGTCCGATCTGTAGGGGTCTCCCGGTCGTTCCACATCGAAAGAGTTTTTGGTGTCGGTGGCTGGATCTCAGGAATTGTCCTTCCCATGGCAGGGGTCGGACCTGACCTCTTGGCAGGGGTCCGGGCCCTCAAAACCTATCTGTCCTATCTGTTTGAGGACCCGGATTCTTAGGGTTTGCTAAATCTGCGCAATCCCAGCTTTGAGCCAAAGGAACCGCTTAAGAAGGCTCGGTCGATGAAAGAAACCCACGGGTCCGACTTGAAGACAGGAATTTCGTGCTAAACCCCCAACGCCTAGGCCTAGGGGTCGAAATCGGATGGTCCAGGTACCTGCAGTCGCTGAAAATCGGATGTCCTGAATCCAGGAGGCTCCAGTCATTCACGAAATGTCTTAAACTCGAACCCACCAGAAGCAGCTCCACAAACCGACCAACTGCTCCGTTTTCCGCCCAAGGCACCGGAGCTTTGGACTACGGCTACCACGGCACGCGCCAGGCCAACATCCCTTCGATCTTGGGCACTGGTCTCAAGGTGCCAGGCAATGAGAGTGGCGTGCGGGTGGCCAATGGAAGCGCACATGGTGTGGGGATCTACACTGGGCCGCCTGGTGATGATCTGGAGCTGGGTGAGAAGAGGTCGATGATGGTCGATCTTTTTTCGAGCTTTTGTGCAGCATGACTCTTGCATGTCTAAACAAGAAACATCCAAGAAACACCACTTAAACCTAAAAGAATTTCTAAGAAAATACTCGGTCTCAATACCGATCGGAGACCCTGGCCCTTCCAATATTTCTCTTTGTTCGTAACTGAAGGGTAGGGATCCAAGTACCTTCTCAGAAGCTGATTGGAGACACTGTTATGTAGGTTTGGAGGGTCCAGTAGTACCCTGTTCTGAAGGTACTTGGATCCCTATAAAGACTGAAGGGTAGGGTAGGGGAAATTCATTCAATGGGGCACGCATCCGACGGGAGCTGGACCGGAATTCCGCTTCTTCGACCCGGACGCACGACCCGGGAACCGGGACGGGAACCCAGGGTGTTTCGGGGGGATCACACAAAGAAACATAAAAACGGTTGGAACATGGTGAAAGTGTATAAGGCCTGGGATTCCAGAGGAAACAGACATGAAAAGACCAATTTGGCCTTAAAGGCTTTTTCAAAGCGAGTCCTTAAACGGTGGTCAATCGTTTGAGATTTTTCCGGGTCCTTCTCCAAGGATGCCTGGAAATCTTTGGATCTCCCAGAACTTCAGTGGCTGGGCGGCCTTGCACAGTTGATGCCATCTACTCTCATAGCAAAAACAATACAGTGATTTTAGAGTAGATGGCACTGGCACCCGAAGATGTCTTTTACATGGGGGTCCATACAAACATCCTTTTGGAGATTCTGCCATCTACTCTCAATCCACTACAACAGACTTCGAAGGGCAGGTTTTTTGGAAGAAGAGTTGTCCACTACCATGGATTGTTTTTGCCTTTTGAGCATGTCACTGGCCCCAGTGAAAGCCCACATGTTCCTTTTCATAGTTCGCCTGATGCTCAATTGTATAAATGATTATATATGCACTACCCAAGTTAGTGATTTATGTTGTTGTTTTTTTATATATTGATTTGTTGATTCCTTCCCACCCCAGTTCCAGACATGTTGAACATCTCCTGGAGTCAGCCAACGTATTATAATGTATTACATATTTGCGTGCCACTTTTCTTGAGAAATCTGCCCACTCAGGTGATTCCAAGAACATGCTCATTTGCGGAGTCCTTGATCCTGATGCTCCGCCCCGTCCGAAGGTTGCCATGCCCTCCCAGGCTGCAGTGACCACGACCACGCAGAGGCTGAAGGCAACACATCGACCACACCGGCGGCCCGTGGTAGCCGCCGCAGCTGCGCCGCCCCCGGCACCGGTGTTCAGCTGTACGGAATTTCGGACGAATGATGAGATCAAAGTGACTTGGGCCGCAGCACGTTTGACAAGTAGCGCCGCAGGCGGTGTGTTGTTTTTGTTTTCAGGATTCTGTAGCACCTGCTGGGTGGGTGGAAGGAAATTATGCGGTCAAATAGCTTGGAGATGTTTTTGGACTTTGAAGGATGCATTAATCATTAGGGTAATGGTAAGTGCCACTGGAGAAGCAACACTGGCTGTGGCATAATGACCAGTCAGAATGGTGTTGTCAAGTTCGTTGTTTTGTCACTTGGAACAAGTTCCTCGATGCTGGGCGAATTAAGATTGTGATGCGGCTCAGCCTATGGAGTCCTATTGTCCTTTACCAGGGCTTTGGATAACATCCATCTTTTTTGAGTCATAGCCACAGCCATTCAAGCGTGTTCAATGATAAGTATCATGGGAACGCTTCCACAAACAATACAACGCATGTTTTGTTCCCTACTTTGAGGCATCCACTTTCGTGACTTAAAACGTTCAATCAAGATGCGGCTGTCCCACTTGACATAATTCCAATATTAAAGCTGACCTCAAAATAGACACAGGGAATGTCCAAAACAAACAGCAAACAAATTTCCTAGGGATCCAAGTACCTTCTCAGAAGGTGATTGGAGACACTGTTATGTAGGTTTGGGGGGTCCAAGTACCCTGTTCTCAAGGTACTTGGATCCCTAGGGATTGACATGTTGTTGCTTTTTCAAGCACTGCACATTCCAAAAAAGAAAGAACCGTTTCAGGTGGTGGGCGCCGCTCGTGTGATCTTCAAAGAAGACGCTTGGGACTGCGACCCAATGGGTTCGACAGGTGGGACGAACCGGCAGGGGCTTCGGACGGCGGAGTGCTGCAGGTGTGACGGCAGTGTTCCGTTCGCGCGCACCACACAGTTCGGGGTGGTCGGGTGGTTGGTTGGTCGACCTGGTGAAGATGTGGACTCGGTGGTGCTGGTAGAGGGTGTTTTGTGTGTTTAGATCCAAAGGGTTCTTTGTCAAATCCAGAATGACCACCTAGAAAACCCAAGTATGCAAAAAAAAAGCAATCATGTTTTTTTCCGGCAAAAAAGGTCATCTCAGCCAAGAAACGTCATTGTTTTGTAAAATTGTAGTTGCTGCGATCAAGCCAGTGGAGGGTATGCAATATTCATTTTTTTCAGCTGCTTCCAATCCCAAATCCAGCCTCTTCTTACACCAAAACGTGGTTGTTCACCTAAACTTAGGCTGTTTGAGTCGGTTCCGGCGAAAGTGCAAGGATACACCGTACCTTTCGATGGCCCTTAGGATCACCAATAATAAAAACTTTGTTGGCTGCACAATGCCATTTAACTGACACGCAAAATTTGGACAGTTTGACAATAATTTCCCTCGTCTCAAAAGTGGTGTGAGAAAAATTTGGCGTTTGGGCCGAAGTCATACACAACCTGTAACGCAGTGCGAGCCCCTCTTAAGGAATCGAAACAACTACTACAGCGAGTTAGCTGTGTTTTGCTCCTGCAACTGCTGGAGAAGGGTGTCTTCCTCATCAGGGGGCTGCACAACATCATGTCGGGCAGGGCATGCCTTCAAAGCCCTCACCTCACACAGAGTGGCGCAGCTCGAAACCAAGGAGTTGATAGGAGCAGGCGTGGCCACATCAAAGGAAACCTGCATGTACCAATGTACCAGAGGCCCCTGAAACAGCAAAAAATTCTACATTCAAAACATCCAAACCGTGCCCGGCAATTTCCGCAATTTTTCCGGTGATTTCCGTCATTTGGACGGTAAATTCCGTAATTGTTTTTCGGCCACTTCTGCATGGAAGTTTAAATGTCCACCGAAAAAAAAACCGGAAATCTCAGCGATTGCAGATCGAGCTAGGTTCTGTTTTCCCTTGCCCCAAGCGCTTCTCTATTATTCAGCTTTGAATGATCACCGCAACTCATCCGAATCTTCCAGGCAAGATGGAATCAAGGCATTCCATGACAAGCTGTTGGGATAATTTGACACATCTAAAACACAGCATGCTCTCAGTAAAATTGGCTTCTGTCCGGTCGATTTCCAGGGCCTTCGCTTCGAAGTTCTTCGAGGGCAAAGGCAGAGCAGCTTTTCAACGTCTTGAAGTTTTGGCCACTCTAACCATGACTATGAATTAAATAGATAGAGCTCGACCACTTTGAAATGGTTTCGATGGCGATATGGATCTCCAAAGCAATCTTTGCAAAACGAGGAAGTTGCAATTTGTGCACAGGGGGCATCATGTATCATCTAATTGCCCTCTGGTGATTGCAACATCCTCTGTGTACAGAAAGTAAGTACTGGCGCCCTATTCATTTGCCCACAACTCCAGACTGGAGATCTCAGACAGAATGGTCCCATGATTTCTCAAACAAACAGCAGTAAGTTTGCAAAAGGTAACAAAAGGTAACCAAAATCCAAAAAGGTAATTGTTATACAAAAAATACATTTTCAACAAAAAACTGTTTTTTTTTTTTCTGAAACGACATTTTTTTTGCATACTTTAGGTTTACTAGGTGCAATGGTTTCTGATCGCCTGGATGTGGTTCAATCGCCCCTTGCCTGGGGCACCCTGGAAATTCCAGTAAAACCATGTAAAACCTGGTTGAAAAGAAGTCACACTCGCCTCATCATCGGAAGCTCAGAGACTCGTCTCTTTGCGTTTGACGCTACCCCGGTGAGGTCGTTGGTCTTAGCTTTCTGGAACCAGTTCTCAACCTGCAACTTCGGCCCGAAGTCTTGCCACTTGGGTCGGCCCGCTTCGTAGCCTGAGGAACGGGTGGCACCTTTGTTTATTGCTCAACCTGCAGCTTCAGACCGAAGCTTCACCTACCAGGAAGCCACTCCAGGTTCGGAGCCCCTTCGAGGTGGCAGCAGCCTGGCAGCTTTTGGGGTGATGTTTTTGATGGGTTTCAATGAAGTACAGGGCACCTGGGCACTCCCATACGCATGCGCAGGCTCGACGACCCTCTCAACATGTTTTTCAGTATAGACGTTCGACCTTAGCTCTTGTGAGAACACCCAAGTTTCGTCTTTTAGTGGATTTGGAACTGCAACTGTAGCTAGCCATCATTGACCCAGCTCAAGGATTTCTGGTTTTTTCGAGGTTCATCTCGTAATTCTTCATGGGCTGCTCAGTGTAGGGAGATGAGACTCAAACAAAGCGTTTCACAAATGCCCTTTAGTCTGAAGGCAGCTCTTCATCTTCAGGCTGAGTTCAGTCTCCTCTTGGCTGCCCTTTAGTCTTAAAGTCACGAGTTGTCAGACGCCTTCCATTCCAAAAAACATTTCTCGATGTGTTTTTTGGTTGTTTTTTTTGTTGGGCAGATTCCGGGCAGATCATGATCTGCTGATTTGTGAGAAAAGCTAAGGTAAAGGGCAAGTCTACATCCCCGAAAGCGGCGAAGTGGTTTGGGATTGCTGGGAACCTACAGGAGGTGCCTATGGTCGACGGCTGAAGCGTCGCGTGGTCCAGAAGGAGAGACAGCAAGAGCGTGCCTCCTTGAGACTTCTCAAGCGTACAGAGCAAGAAGCCTCCTAAGAAAAAGTGCTCTCCCCCACCCAGAATTCCGGGACTCCAGGGATCTCAAACTTATTAGATAGAAAATGAATGAAAATGATAGGACTATTTCGATCATTTTGGTTGTTGGGATCCTGCAGCAAACGTTGTGCACAGCTGCTGGGTGGGGGGCATCACCTTGGCTGACACCACGGGGAGAGCAGATTCTCGCGCTGCCAACATCACACCTCTTGCTTGCCCTCTACAGCGTCCAGTCTTCAGTAAACCACCCATGTAAACCCGAGAATCGCTTTAAACGTGATGTTGGAGCGCAAGCGGATGTTCTCTATTTGAGACTTGGGGGCGTCTTTGAATCATCAGCTTCTTTGCATTTCTTTGCACTGGGTTGCCCAGAAAATGTGTCCCTGTCAGTAAGACTATAGAGCAATGTGTTCGCTACAACTGGCATCGAAACCAATAAGTTTCCAGAGACTGATCCTCTTTGCAAGCCAGTGGTGAACTTGGAGTCCATGTTAGTTGCGGGTATTTTTCTCATGTATACCCGACCATTTTGGGTCTGCGAAGCAGATTCTTGATGTGAT
This sequence comes from Durusdinium trenchii, assembly GCA_963970005.1. Lineage (NCBI taxonomy): Eukaryota > Dinophyceae > Suessiales > Symbiodiniaceae > Durusdinium > Durusdinium trenchii. Next base: position 1,109,879 of record CAXAMN010004224.1, read on the forward strand.
TCGTGTTGTTCAGATCCGGCGTGCAACAGATGGTACAGATGCCACAGATGAGAAAAAGGTAACATCCTCGGAACTTGTGGGGGAAGCAAATGGACCTCCCACTATAAGTGGAGCATGAAAATTTAATCAACAATTGGTCGATTGTTTGTTGTTTGCAAGTTGTTTTCTTTAGCGATGGAACTGCTGCAACTGAATTTTGCCAATAGACCTTTTGTGGACACATCCCAAAGCGTCTAACCAGTTACTGAGTACTGCGTGCGTGGCTAAATCATGCTAAATCTACCGTGGCTGCAGCACAGCAATCATCGCAGTTCACCAGGTCACTCTCTTCGATCGGTGCGATATCTTGCGAGGCAACTTGAGCAACGTCATAAACCTCTATGAACGAATTTAGGTAGGACTTAAGATGATGAATCTTTGCGAAAGGAAAACTGCAGTTGGGGAAAGCTTGGCGAAAGGTTTGGAGAAAGGCTCTTAATTTTTGATGAATGGATTTTGTTGCGAAAGGGTTGGTGAAAGAGATTTTCAGTACAAAGCATGTCATCCAAACAGAGATTCCTGATAACCAGGCGAAAGGTTGGAGAAAGGTTCGCGAAGATGTGTCGAAAGCAGTGGTTCCAGATTAGGAATGATGATTCCCCTTTGCTGATACTTTTCTTAGATGTAAGTAGCAGAAACTCGGCGAACGGTTTAGCGAAAGAGGTTTTTGGGTCAAGTGGGTCAGCGAAAGCAAAACATGCAGCCGTGAAAGCGTTGCGAAGGGATTGCCGAAAGTTTTTTTGTTTTTTAAAATAATCTTAACACACATTCCGGATGGTTTTTGACACCGCTCACTTGATTCTCTTGGATTATCCTGGATATTTTGGAGCGGTCCCAATGCTGGGCAGCCCTTGACTCATTGAATCTCCCAAATCGCGAAGATGATCAAAAAACGATCAATAAATAGTAGAAAAATGGGTGGACACTCCTATACGCCTTGCTGTGGATTTGAGTGGATCGGCCACATCAACTTCAGTGTTTGCCGCTGGGGGATGTCTCCAGGCCGGGTTCAATGCGCTCGGACGGGTCCTCAGAGGGCTGAGTTCGGAAGCCGACGTTTGGGTCCTCGTTGGGCTCCAGTCGTACCTTCGTTTCGAAGGTGGGACTGAGGTGGGCGCCGTCCAGTCAGACCGAACCTGAGGAGGTATATACTTGGAGGTTTGCGGGTCATGATATATGTGATATCCTGCATCAACCTAAAACGTAAAGACACATGCAGCGCATGCGCTAAGGATTCGTTTGAACAGATGAGAACCCAAAAAAGAGCTTCTCAATGCGGTGATTAGGACCTTTGCTAGGGCAACCTTTTTATTGCCAGGTGTTCCTACTAATTGTATCTAATTGTATCTAAATGTTGTAAGTTATTGCTGAACCTAGATGACAACCATTTGTTTTGTCGCTGGCTGTTGTCACCTTGTTTCACCCTTGTCTCGCCGCTTCAGATGGTGAGACTTGAATGCAGGGTTTCGGCTCCGGCTGCAGCTGATGATGATACCCTACACCTTCGGCTCCAGCTGGGGTGGGTTTGGGGGTTCTGATGAAAAATCAAGTGATATTGTTTTCCCTACTCTTCTAGGTGAGGGAAGCAACCTGATGCTTTGTTGCGGGTTTTGCCCCAGAAAAACCGCATGACTGATTGTTATCAGAATGCATCTCATCGTTTCGCATGGCAGGATACAACAATTTGTTGATGCTTTTGTGGCCTGGAACTCTGGAAGACAGGGAAGATCGACAGTCAAAGTCGGGGTGGAGTTTTTTCGTGTGTTTCATGGGGTGGGATCAATCTATCGAGGGGAGATCGGGTCCAAATCCTGCCGAACTTCCACATCCAGACACGACTAATGGGACTGCCCTATATGCCGAGAAACGGCCAGGGGTGGTTGACTGGGGGGTCTGTCTGGGGTGGCAGTCCGGACTGGCAGTCCCAGACAGCTCGTGTCTGGGACCTCCACCTTCCCCGAAAGCACCGAACAGACGGGAGGGGCGGCACGTAAGTCACCGACATCAGCTGGCCCCCCAAAGGACCCTGAGCCGAACAGAGTCGAGAAGTGGTGTTTCCTCTCTACATTCATGCCCTGAGCCGCCCAGGACATGCGAAGAGCCGCCTGGTTTGTGCGAACAAGGCCACCACCACCTTCGCGTGACGCTTGGCAGATGAAGGGGCCGAAAAAGGAGTCTGGAGACCACTGACAGGTCAGCCCCTTTGTTGGCGGCCTGTAAGATGAGTAAGTTCTCCTCCAGAAGCAGTTTGGGTTTCCAGTACCTGAGAAGGTATTATAGTTATATTTGGAGCTCTAGAAAGAATATCTTTGGACCGGGTGCAGACCTCGAGCTTCACCCAAGGGGGTCATCGCAAAGGATTCTTGCCGGCCGCAGTCTGCGGTTCAAGACCTCGACCCTCGTGAATCGCACGTCTTTGAAGTTTCGGAGTGATTGAGCGAACGCGCTGCACTGCGAGCTCTGCACACGGCTTGCTCAACGCGAATGCGAAACTACGGGGCTCCGCGCAGGAAACGGTCTCGTCTAGTGCGTTTTGGATTGACCCGTCACATCAGATCGTGATTCGATGGAGTGGTCGACCACAGCGGGTCTTCGTCCTACATCCGGTACCGTCCGACGTTACACGGAACACCGCACCTGCAGTTGGTACAGTACCTCGGACAATATGGTACTATACCTGTACATATTCAGCTTATTTCGTGTCATGTCTCGCTTTCGTTTGAGTACGGTATGTCCTCGTGAAATTCGACCCGACCAATGACAGATGGTTTTGAGGAGATTTTGACACACCCGAAGCTCTCGGGTTGCGACCGAAGTCCCGCCCTTCGACCGAAGCTTTCAGGTTTTCAGTTGGCTGATAGAGCGGAGCAGCTGGATCTGATGGTGAAACTCACTTGCTGGGGTGGCCCGGTTTTTTGCGTGAGAGAGCAGGTGAATAGCGCAGGGGGAGCAGGTCATCCCCGCTGATCTCTCAGTCGAGAAGCCCTGTTGAACATGTTGAATCCTTAGCTGAACTATTTTCGTTCTATCTCTTCGAAGAATGACAAGCAATTTAGAATAAGCAAATATTTGCTTCATCACACCAAGCGTGTTTGGTCGTAATCGCATCATCGTTGCAACAGCTGCATTCGTTGAGTTGAATGAACACGACTGTGGTTGCTTGCATCATGCAAACAGGCACTGGAGGGCTTGCTGTCCTGGCATTGGTGGGTGAATGAAATCCGGCCCATGAATTCAAGCCCCGCCCTTTGTTTGGGCCACCATAATGTTTAGCCCACACCCACCCCACACCCATTTTATATTCACCTTGGTGTTGGTCTTGGGCGGTTTTGATTGAAACAGCAAATGGAGGAGCAATGATTTCCTCCTGCGCAAACCGTGTCTTTTTGGTGTGAGAGGGAACACCATTCCACCACTCAGTTCACTCAGTGGTGTCCTTACCTTTAGTTTGGGTTTGACTCAACATGTTTTGCATGACCTCCAAACTAATCCATGTTTGATTTCAGACTCCCCGACACGGAGGGAAACCATGTCTTGGGTTTTTTTGATGCCGTTTCATGAACCCCTTCTCAAGTCCCATTTCCCTACCCTCTCGTTGACCTGCGATCGTCGGCGCGTCGTTGCGAGGTGATGCTGATCGCCAGTGTTTACAGTTGCTCTTCGCTCAGGAGAGCCTTGGATTGAACAGGTTTTGATCGCTTCTTGATGCTGATTGGATCGTTTTTTTTCTGTCTTCTTTATATCTATAGTGTTATTCCATTTGGGTTTTAGGGCTCCTGTCCCACCTTCTCAGTTAGGGTAGTAACAGTTGCTGAGCGACCCCCCAAGTTTGAACGCCCCACCAGAGTCCACTCGGCCGTGCCGACCGTTGGAGCGGAGGTTTGGGGTGAAAGACCGTGATCGGTTCTGCTGGTGATTGCACCGGTGCGCCGGGTTCAAGTTCTTCCATTGAGTGAACGACGCCTCCACCTGAAACTGGAACCTATGGTCGGAAAACAGAGGTGACATGGGTGAGTGGCTGATGCAGTGACATGCAGTGAGGTTTATTGGGAATCTCGAATGGAAAAGAACCTCCGGCACATGGGGACAGCCACGGGATGCCACGGGTAGTTTTCAGTTTCACTGCAGGCCCGTCAGTATACATCAGTTACAAATTATGGTGATTATGCACTTATAAAAGCTCTAAGGATCCAAGTACCCTCTGAGAAGGTGTTTGGGGTGGGTGCCAGGAGGGTCCAAGTACCTTTTGAGGAGGTACGACTGGATCCCTAGGGAAGGTATACCGCCGGACTGAAACCTAGCATCCCATCGTCACGAAAGTTCCGGGGCCCCGTTGCTCAAACTGACCATCCGTTGGATCACCCGTTCCGCACTTCCTCCGTGCGTTGTTGAAACGCGTGGAGGAAGGTGAACGGCCGATCAAATGCAGAAGACCAGACGAATGGGACGGACGAAGAGATGCCGATCAATTGACCTCCCAAACAGACATCTCCGTCCCGCCACGTCTTCACGTCTTTGTCGAGTAGATCGAATGCGAAGGACCGAACTCGTTTTTTTTTTTGATGCGCGCAGTCGTTGCACGGTCGTGCATGTTGAGCTCCAGAGCGTGGAAGAATATGACCGTGCTGTACCAAGCCATCTCGAGGACAGGATTGTATGTGGAATGCCTGAATAGTTCCTATATGCTTTGCCTCTGGAATTTCTGAAGAAACGGTGAAGAAGGAGAAGGAACAGGAAGGGGAAGGACAAAGGAATGGAAGGGAAGGTTACGGTAACGGACATGTTAACTGGAAAAGGGAAGGAAGACAAGAATGGGTACGAGGAAAGGCCTCGGACCACGGAAAGGGTAGGGAAGGGGAAAGAAGAAGTGCCATGAGACGGAGACGGAGAAGCAAAGGGGAAAGGAAAACGACAAGGAAAGAAACATGTGAAGAAAGGACGCCCAAAATACATGAGAAAGGATGTGGAAGGAGAAGGGGCGCAAGAAAAAGGGGAAGGGTGAGAGACGCGAAGACAGAACGGAAGGCAAAAGGGAAACGGGAAAGCACAAGAAAAAAGAAGGGAAGGGAATTTGAAAATGGTTAAGGACACAAGAGAACAAGGCAATCACAGCGAGAGTCGAAGTTTGAGAGCGTGTGTGGCCACAGCCAACCGAACAAATTGAACACCCCAAAACAGATCGAAGCCATAAGTTACACACAATGTTTCTGGATTTACACTACATCCACTTGGAATTAGGACGTAGAAGCTTGTTTGGAAATAAGTTGTGGGGAAGGAATGAATGAAGAAACAAGGAACAGTGAAAGAAGGAAGGAAGCAAGGAAGGAAGTAAGGAAGGATGGAAGGAAGGAAGATAAGGAAGGAAGGAAGGAAGGAAGGAAAGGGAATGAAACGGGAACTAAAGAAATCAGGGAATGGAAAGGAAACGGAAAAGGGAAGGAAGAAGGGAATTGAGAAGGAAAGGGGGAAGCACGGGAATTGGATGGACAAGGGAAAGGCCAAAGAAGAGAAAAGGAAAGACAAAGAAATGGCAGAGATGAGAAAAGAGAAGGCAAAGGAGAAATGAAGGGAGAAGGAAAGAGCAATGGAAAACAGCACTGAAAGAATCAAAGAACCATGATAAGAAAAGGAACGATAGGGCGGCGATGAAGCATACTCCACAGCAAATTCCACCTTTGCGACATGTTGTGTTTTAGGATGCCCGTGAACTGACAATTCTATTTTCCAAACACAAATTCTAAGTTTCAGTCCCTCGGTACTTTCTGGTTAATCAATACCACTACCACTACCACTACCACTACTACTACTACTACTACTACTACTACTACTACTACTACTATTCCTGCTCCTGCTTTGGGGGGTGGCTTTGCCACAAAACTCTACCCCGCAAAAGGCGAAAGTTTGGCGAAAGTTCAGCTCAAGATTGGCGAAAGTTCACCCTGCCACATCTGACCCCCAGCCCATTATGAGTAAGTTTGAGTGACCGGCTACTACAGTGATTCTTGCAATTTTGATTCTTGCTGACACCCAGGAGAAACAAAAGAGACGTACTGGGTGTCAACAGTTAAGTAGAAGACACATGCTGACAAACAGTGAAGTTTCTATTTTGTGTTTGCCAGTAAAGAAGAAGCCATTGACGTGAACAAAACACAACATACATGGCACACATAAATGCAACGTACTTCGGCGAAAGATAAAACGCAGGAAGGCGAAAGTTTGGCGAAAGTAAATTTTTTTTGGCGAAAATGACGGATCCCGGATAAAGGAATTTAGATCAACTCCCATATATATTAATATATATATATATAGCTCACCACTTATGCTAACTTTTGATGTGGCTGATACTGTAATACTGGTGATTGAAAGGTGGATGATGGAGACTTTCTTGAACATTGTGTTGTTTTTGTCTATGGACTGCAGTGCTGCCTACCCTTTTGCAGGGTGTTTTTCTTTCCTGCGATGACAATGTGGGCGCAGATCAAGCCATTCACAGCTCACTTGCTCTGACACTGCTTGAATGCGTTGAACAAAATCCAACAATGTTAACTTTGGTCTCCCAACAAAGATTCTCTAGAAACACAAGCACTGATGCTGAAGTTCTTGTCAGCTTTGTCATACATAGACATAGACATGTGATCTGACAATTTACAATTAAAGCAACTGCCTACATCATCAGCAATGCATATGGCGCAACCTTATCCACATTTCCAGGTGCTAGACAACTGAACCAAAGCTGTGCAACATGTTCAAACACCTGATATCACCTGACAGCAAACCCTGCAAACTGCCCCTCTTGTTTAATCTATTATTGCAATAGAAACGTAATATGTCGAAAAAATGTTTGGCATGTTGAAAAACTTTGTCCCCTTGTCTCAGGAAGAAGAAGCTGGGCTATATTCCGACAGAATCTTGGCTGTTAGTAAGGGTTGAGAATGGGCGACAGTTGGTTGCATGTGCAAAGCCAAGTCCAGTGATCGAAAGTCAAAAGGTTACTGTAACTACTCTTCGAGTCATTAACATGCAAGTGGATGGCACCACCTGTTTTGGCTGGTATTCTGAAAATGGTCTTCCAGTGCACTATGTTCCACTTCCATATTTCATGGAGTGTAGTATTTGTTCATTTGCTTGGGTGCACAGGGGTGCATGATGACGACGCCTGAGACCACCAAAAGTTTGTCGACAGTTCTTTTGTCGACATATCTCGTGACCCAAACCGGTTGGACAAACTTCTAGCTCTATGGCAATTGGAGAGTCCTGGAAATTCAATGTTGGGCGTGTTCATGCACCTTACATTTGAACATGCTACATGCTACACAGCTCGATCTAGGGCAGGGTAGATGACAGCCATTTGATTGGCAGTTCGATTAGTACTCTGTTGGGGCATATGGGCTTTGCCAAGATCATGCTGAATGGTGTGCTTTGAATAGAACCCAAGTTCACACTTTTCTAGCAACGCCATGGCTGATATAAAAGAAAACTGAGAAGTCGGGTGCCATCAATAAGAGCTTTTCCAGCAGCACCTTCTCAACCTACTCAAACGACGCGTGGGGGATCATTCCAAGAGTGGTTCAGTGACCTGAACATAGACCCTACTGGGGTACTTATGGGATAGTCGAACTAGGATCCTTCAACCTCTCTTGCTTTGACACTGGCTTTACCTCTTTGATCCTGTCCACTCGCCATCTTCGGCTACACCTTACGGCTGTTTGACCGTGGTGGGGCGCCAAAGCTTTGCAACAAGAAACATGTCAGCCTCATTGTTATGGTTGAGAACGACAAGGCAAAAACATGTTTGCATCCCCATCTTCATCCGCGATCCTAATTTTTGCGTCAATGCTGGTTTTCAAGATCCCAGACGCATGAGGCAAACTGCAGAGATTGTTACAAGCTGGCAGCACTTTCAAAGCTCTCATCCTGGTCCACCAAAAACCGAAGCTCTTTGGGCGGATGAGCTCGGATTCGCGAGCTTGGCTTGTAGTAACTGCGGTGCAAGAAGAGGGGCGGTGCCAGACCGGCCACCCGTGGCCAAGGAGGTCCGTGCCGGTGCTTGGGTGCTCCGCGGCATGTGGGTCAGCGAGGTGCCGGAGCCGTAGATGTGAAACGGGTGGGTCGCCCCTGGAAAGGTGCGGCGAGAGAGACGGGTCAAATAGATCAGCTGCTGATGAAATGGATGTTGGACAGGTACCTGGCACTGGCACCTGACCCCCTGATCTTCCAGAGTTGGGTGGAGCCAAGGTATCGTGGAAGTGGCCGGACAGCCGGTGGTGATCTGCACTTTCGGGGTGTCCAGATTGGGTGCACCTAGATGAGAACATGAGATGGTTGATGGAAGAAGCGCCCCTGAGACGAACAACGGAGTTTAAAGTTTAAAGGTTTTGATCGTTCGATCATGTACTGTAGATGGTTCAAGCGTGTATTGTGTTGCCGAGGTACCTTCTTTGAAGTGATTGCTTGTGAAGAGCAACCGTCCACGCCCAGGATGTCCCAGGAAACAACTTTTGGCACTCATCAGCCCTGCACCATATACGCATAGATACCCGCTCTTTTTGTTGCATTTGAAGATACATCCCCTACAGGTCAATAACCTCAGAGTTGGTCATGAACAAAGCACTACTCAACAGTGATCTAGCCCTAAGGATCCAAGTACCCTCTGAGAAGGTGGGACTGGGGTGGGTGCCAGGAGGCTCCAGTCGTACCTTTTGAGGAGGTACGACTGGATCCCTAGGGCCCTAGGGTAGGGTACTTGAAGTCGGGTCCAGGTATGAAAGTCATGTGCTGGTTCGTCCAGGACTTGAGAGGCCGCGGCTGGGCGTCGATCTTCTTGGCGCTTTGGTGCCTCGGTGAAGCGACCAGCCGTGGTCGGCCTTGGATGAGACGCGACATAGTAGATGTGGATGGCCTTATTGGTTGGTTGATTCCCTAGGGCTCCTGGCCCACCTCCGTTGAGAAGATGGGGCTGGGGTGGGTGGATTTGGGGGGTCGAACACCACCTGAGGATACGGTTGGAGCCCTAGGGAATAGAGGGGATACCCCAAGTGTACAACCATTATGGTACCAAACCGACGCCTCTTATTCTTCCCCAAAAAGGAATCATTGCTTTGTGACTCAAAAGCTGATCGCCCATGCCCTATGGAACATTTTTAATTTGTGCCAGGACCCACAAAGAATGGTTTAACAGACACCCCCGATCAACATCCGTTCCCTCTTTTTGGGGCTATCAAAAGACACCCCTAGGCGCCCTAGTATAGAGTTTTCTTGGTTTTAAGAATTCTTGAGTCTGCCCTCCCGACATACCATGACCCAACCAATGAAATGGGTCGCGAGTCATGTATCGATCATGTATTTCCGGTCAAACAAATCGCCGGTGGGTCGGGGTCAAGACCTCTCCCAAACACGACCTGTTTGGGACCCCAATCACCCTGCCGCCCCAGACTGGAGCCCCGAAATAAGGACCCCTGTTGCCTGATCGGTAGTCATATGCCAGACCGAGAGTGAACTGAGCATAAATGTAGCGAAATTGATGTGTATAGTGCCACCTCAGATGCCACCCTATCAAAGTACAAACCCAAATGTCCAATCCCGAAGTTCTTCAGATACCAGTGGCCACAGTGGCTCCCAGGTGTAACTGTTTTTTAACTTTCAAACCCCAGCTGTATTTGCAGCAGGCTTGGTTGTTGCCCGCGGAATGCTTGCCAACTTTGAATTTAACTGATTTCAGCATATTTCACCAATTGAACCCGACTTAGCTCTACAAGGCAGCATGAAGCACACGGTTTAGAATGTTTAGACAAATAGGATCAACCTTGTAACTTGTAACTGTACGTATCCATGTCGCATCATGCAACTACCATCATGGATGTGTTCCTTTTTTAGTGTATCATATATCCTCACCATATTCATGCTTTGGGTCACACCCCAGAACGCACGTCACCAGCATCATGGTCCGCGGGTCCGCGACGACAGGGTGGTCTTTCAGTCACCCTCCGAGGCTGCGGCTCTGTGTGATGCTGGAGGTCACTCCCTTGACTGAAAGGAGCTGTGGCACAGCGCTTGTGTTTCTGTTCGCTGTGGATGTTGGTCCTTCGTGCCTCTCTTGGATTGCATGGGGATCAATCCAAGACAAGGAAAGCTCATGGAAATAGCAACCATTGTCGACCTCTATACACTCTCTACTCTCGGTTCAATGATGTCTTTGACTTCAGACGGGGTGATTCGAGGTCGTTGGTCATTCAACTTTTTCTTTTCGACCACAGTCCTCCAAGACAAGGGGTGAGCAGGTCCTCCTAAACCAAAATGTATATATTATGTATAATATATATATTCTATTGGAAAAGAAGCACCTGCACTCCATGCTCATATCCTCAGGATCTCCTGGGATCTCTTCTTGGTAGTTCACCTGACGCGTTTGTCAATACATGTTGATTATTTTCCCAGATAGATATAGCTCGGTATGGCGAGTTTGTTCATGTTTGGGGGCAGTCCCACCGGCACACTGGCCAGCCATTACTACGAAACATGGAGATGTATTGGACTCTGACACATCACTTCTCTATCTCTACAGAAATATGAGATCTATGGTGCTCTGACATGTCACGCCCATCACCATGGAGATTTGAGATGTATGGGGCGCTTTTCCACATCACATATCATCTCAACCCATCTCTCAAGACAAAATTGAGATGTGAGATTCGATGCTGATGTTTCTTACTTTGGGGCCACAAAGAACACACAGCTTTCACTCCAAAGCCAAGTGTTTTGAATAGTTATACAGTTTTGCGTTTAGCCAGTATTCACCGTATATAAATCTATTAATACATGTTTAATACTTTTATCCATTTCACTCAACAGCCAAAGGAAGGAAGTTTCAGTTCCGCAGGCCCTTTTGGCTCAGTGCAGCTCCATCTCCGGTGGGTGCCACACCCACACCCGATGCGCTGTGCGGGGGTCTCGGCAGAGACTCCCCTGGAGCTTCACGCCAAGTCGCTGCACGAGTCATGGAGGGCTTCGGCCTCCGTCTCCCCCTTTCAGGAGGCCTCCTTTCCGACGCTGGGCACCTACAACAGGAACATGTGGTGGGTGAACAGGTTGGTGGGTGAAGAAAGGAGATGGAATGCATCATCGGTTTGGATTCGCTGAACTCGTGTCCTTTTGATGTCTAATTTGGCACTCCATGCCTGTATTGTCACAAATCATCTTCGTACAGGAGTCATAGGAGTGCATGTTTGCAGCAAGCCTTGTCATCTCAAGACACATTGTCCACTTGTGTTCCAGCTGCAACTTGGATGAGTTGTTTGGTTCCCTCCAAGAACACTACCAGTTGGACGTGTGGACTGTGAGAAGTGGGAACTCCTGAGAATTCTCGCAGTGATGCCGAGCCGTGAGCCGTTCCAAACTCAGCCTCCCGAAGCGAGGAGACGGCCTTTAGGCCAAGGGCCTTTGGATGATCCGACTGTCCAGGCCTAATTGGTGAGGTCTAGAGATCATTCTGATTTTGCTTAAGGTAATTTTAGTGCTGTGAAGGCACCATCCGGAACCATTCCCTTCGGATTCATGGGAACATGGCGAGTGGGAGGTGGTGATTTCCTTATCTTCCGTGTGGGTAAATAGTGTGTTGGGACATCTTTTATACTTGTTCCAGATACCTTTAAGCAAATCGGTCATGGCACCAGGGATACTTGCACATGACCACCGGTCGACACTTGCATGAGGACTCATGCGCCACAAACATAACGGCCAAAATGAACCGAATAGATCACGCTATCGGTCTAAGCTATCGGCTACCGTTTTGAGCTCTGGGAATATGGATCCACTGCCATAGTCCCTTCTTTAGGTCAAGACCCCCCCCCAAAATGGCATAGCTTCTTGGGTTTGGAAGAACGGATGTTATGTGGACAATGCCACAAGTGGGCGCTCGAAGGACGCCACGCCTTTGACAAGAGATACAACTGATCCAGCAGACAGGACTTGTGGATTGGTGGATATATTATAATGGATAATTGTATTGGATGTATATGTATAAATTATATGTGTTAGATATAATATGTTTGACTTTTTGATGGAGCAAACCCAACAACCAGTGGGGTCTATTCTCCTTCTCCAAGGGATGTTATGTTTTCAATATGTTGAATCAAGTTGAATCGTCTTATAAATCTCAATCCTGAGGGCCAATCGAAACAGACATCCCCGAATTGAATGTGGCTCGATGCGCTGCCAATCCGAGGATGTATACACTTCCAGCCGCCTGGTCTTGGTGTGCGTGTGGTTGGAAAGGAATATCACAAGCCGTGCATATATCATATCACCAAGTTGGTAGAGAGTGTGACACCTTAATTTTCATCCGAGGGTCAAGGGTCGACTCCTATCCAGATTAGGATGGATACTCAAGAAAAAGTGTAGGATCGTGAGGGTGCAGGGTCGTCAAGAGGGGCTCAAGCGTCTTTGTGAGAAACAAAGCAGGCGCACTGGGGCAAACAAATTTCAAGTTTGCTCCTCTGCCGGTAGCTGGCCAAAGGGGCAGCCAATCAAAGAAGTTCTTCAAAGCAATGATGAAACACAATATCCTCCTGCACCTTCCCATGAACCAGTCAGTTTTGACCGGTGGCCTTTGCATGCTGGCTGCTAGCGAATCCCTTCTTTGAATAAAGGCCCACCCCCCTGGCTGTCAGCAGTTTTTCTCTTGCAGCACGTAGTTCAGGATACTTTGCTTTGAGTGCTGAACAGGGATTGCCCTGAGAACCCTGTGGCTCAATTGAACTTCTACAGGGCTCAGTTACTATGTCCGAAAAAGGTGCCTCGATGCATAGGTTTCTTCGCAAAACTGCCTTGATGCAAAAGGAGATCGAGAAGAGAGGCCCAACCATGATAGCAAGTGTGGAACAATCGGTTTCACGTATGCCAGGCCTAGAACACTTGAACGGCGACGGCAACACGCTCAATCCAACCTACAAGGAAGTTATGACCTTCAGCCCCTCGAACCAACCAGCAAAGGAACATGGGAGCCAACCGGCCCAAAATAGCGTGGGGAGTGCATGGCAGGCCTGCATGAAGGCCTCCATGGGAGCATGTCTAGAGGGTGGCTGTGTAAAGAAGGGCGTGTTGATCCATGAGATGTCCAGGCACCGAGCCAGTCCGCTCCTGAACGTGCCCAAGCGCAGCTCAGCACTCCACACTTGGTGTTTCGGAAGGATCCTTTTCGTGCAAGCAAACAGTGGTAGTTTGAGCTGGATGGCCGCTGTTTTGCAAGGCTTTGGGAAGCACAATTGTGGCCTTGGCTGCTCAAAAAATAGTGCAATTTCCATGTGAACATGGCTGGTCGGTGTAAAAGAAGAAGGACTGGACGGTCCACAGCATTGGCAGATGACAGCCATAGCCCTTTGCTGCTGCTGATACAACATTTTGCCATTGGTCGCTTTTTCCTGCTGTGGAAGCGTCTGGAGCTGACAGCGCCATCGTGCCCTCGTGCAGCCAGCCTTTTTCCTGTGGACATCACCCTGCTGTGGACCTTCGGTCTTGGTGGGGGGAGATGGGTCCAGGAAGCAGAACATGCTAGCCGAAACCTGATGAGAAAGTCTCCACCAAACCGGAAGACCGGGAGCCACATACCCGACCAGCCGACGTCGGTGAGGCTCCACGGACCTAAAAAGCACCTGGGAGCACACCTGGGGTTTCCGAATGACAGTGTCTGTGCTACTGGAGTCCCGGCGTTGGAAGACTGGAATATCCTTTTTCCCCACCTGTCAGGTGAGGGTTGTTAGATTTTACGCCAGCCTCCTCCGCCTCCTCCGCCGGACCTCAATCAACCGCGACCATCCACGCCCAGTGTGCCGGACCTCAACCACAGCACACAACCACAATCACAAACACAATCATACCACCACAAACACACAACCACAAACGCAACACAAACACGCAAACACAAACACAATCACAGACACACGTACACTACAAACACAACCAAACACGCAACCACCAACACGATGACAAACACGCAACCAAATCACAAACGCAACCACAAACACACAACCACAAACACAATCACAAACACAACCACGAACACACAACCACAAACACCCAACCACAAACACCATCACAAACACACAACCACAAGCACACAACCACAAACACACAACCACAAACACACAACCACAAACACACAACCACAAACACAACCACAACACACAACCACAAACACAATCACAAACACAGAACCACAAGCACAACCACAAACACACAACCACAAACACACAACCACAAACGTGCAACCACAAACACGACCACAAAGACAACCACAACCACAACCACAAACACAAACACAACCACAAACACACAACCACAAACACACAACCACAAACAAACAACCACAAACACAACCACAAACACACAACCACAAACACACAATCACAACCACTACCGGTACCACAAACACAATCACAAGCACACAGCCACAAACACAACCGCAAACACATCCACAAACACACAATCACAAACACACAGCCACAAACACACAATCACAAACACACAACCACAACCACAACACGGCAGACAACCACAACACACAACCGCAGCACGCAACCCGACCACCCACAAACAAAATCGAGAACTACAATACTCACGACCATGGCAACATGCTCCTCACTATGGCATCAAGACAAATGATTGAATGTCACGGTGGGGATCACTCGAAGTAAAATAGTTTCTTAAAAAAGGAATGGTCTGGCTGGCAAACGAACGGCGCACTCGAAGACACATGCGAACAAGCTTTGCTGCAATGGCCAAATCTCAACGTTGCTTCAAGGGAAGCGATTGCATGCCGATGAATTCACTCCGGAAATGATCCAAACAGTCTGACTCTGGCACGCCATGCCGTAATTCCCGCAAGTGGCAAAGCTTGAAGAAGTGGCCGTCCCCGAAGAACTTGACTGAATCCCAGACGCATGCGGAGCCGCCCCAACAGCCCACGAGCGCAAGAACACGGACCGGGGGTTCCCGGCGAGCACCGAGATCGTTCCAAGAAGGAGGACGGTCTTTTGGTCGTGGGGGGAACCCATGTTCATCTTACAACTCCATTGCCAAATGGGACAAGAATAAGGCAACACTCTTTTCATTGGTTTAGCGCAGTACTTGGTAGCTCAAATGCCGGCCGACATGCTGTATACGGGACACCGAAACATCCATTATGATCTTGCAGAAGGTGCGCGGAGACGCGTGGGGTCGTTGCTGGTGGCGTGACCTTGTTCTTGCAAATTGGGCCCCTCTGGGCACCAGAGATGGCTGTAAGTGCAACTCATGCAGAAGCAACTCCCTTTGCATTTGCCCCTGCAAATGTTTACATGTGTTTTCATGTGAAGGTGCCGGCCAAGAATGCTCCCATGTTCAGGTCCGGAAATCCGATTGGGTTTGGAGCCCCGTCCAATGCGCTCTTTGGTTTTATGGCGGATACGTAGGGATCCAAAGAGTGAACTGTGCCAACTGGGTCGATTGGGATGCGTTGGAGTCTCTTTGGTGTGAGCACATGAATTTCAGGTAGATGCGGTGATGAAGATGAATGCGATCAAGCCGCATGAAGAGTTGCTAGCAGGCAGGGTGCATTTAGACTACCTTCTAGCTTCGGGGGTGTGTTTGTGGAAGGGCGCTTAGTCTAAAAAGCAAAAGCAAGGTCGACCTCGTAAACTGTGCGGTTGCTTTGCAGTAGACCAGGACCATCCGGAACCCACTAGGACCCACTAAGCCTCTAAGCCTAAACAAAACGGTGGTGGTCAGGGAAGGTGTCTCAACTCGTTTCGTTTGGACCGCCCCGGACCGGCCCAACGACCTTCGTTTCTACGAAGGTGGTGGGTGCTAGTCCATGGTCTAGTCCACGGTCTAACAGTCTAGCTGACTGCCCTTGGAGAATGCGGTTGGAGCACTAGGGAAAGCTGGCTTAGACATTCCAGAGAGGTCACCCCTCGGCCATCAAGAGAGGTTGAGAGACCTGAACTAGGACCCTGGTCTGTGGTACATATGGGATGGGCTAGAGGGCTGTTCAACCTCTCTTGGCAGTGTTTGTTTGTGTATTCTTTTTGTCAGGCGGCCAGCTCATGGTCTTCGAAAAGAAGCTGGGAAAAGCTGCCTTTGTGTCACACCAATGGGTGGGCCAAGGGCATCCAGACCCTGAGTTCAAGCAGATGCTAAGCTGAGAAGATGTCACTTTGCCTTGTTGGGTTCCAATCCTGTACACCCCCGGAAACTCCCATGGATCATCAGCATGGCACCTCGAATCGAACTGTCTTTGCTCAAATCCAACGTCAGTGGGATAAACGCACTCGGGTCCTTCAACCTCAGACTGGGAAGGTCCCGGACCCGGTTCCGGACCCGGTGGGGGTCGGTAGTGAGTCTCTCCGCGACCTCCTCAGTCCTCGAAGTTCCGCACCGAACCCGTCGACGGAGGGTGGGTGAAGCTGGGTGAAACAGCGGAGATCTCATCTGACGGGCGGGCTGAGATCTCTTGCAAAGTGGCCTAAAGATTGGAGTCTCTAAATGACCTCATCCAGGGATCTCAAGTTTGGTCACTTGTACCATTCTCAAGTTTGGATTCAGGGCCTGCCCCACCCCCACACACCTGGGAATCTAAAGGTGCTGCATCTATTCAGCGAATATTATCTTACTGGAACAGCACAACCTTGCCCACGCTACATCCGAGAAGGATGCAGATCCGTCATGTTCCAGAGGCGAGTCATCAAGGGCTTGATGATCAACCAGTTCAGTGGTTTCCTTCGACCCAACCAGTGATCTTCATGTTCTGGGCACTTCGCATGACATCAGAACAGCTCTCACCCTGCCTCGGATGGACACCTCACCTCGTGGACGGACGCCCAAAAACCACGAAAAGCTCCGCTGCTCGACTCGCTCTCGCGGCTCGCCGAGGATGCAGGTTCTGAAGGAGTCGCTGCGAAACCTCATCACCGGGCAGAGCGAGGTCTGCGTGGATATGATCGCGGAGGCCGTCTATGGCGTGAGCAAGGCGGCGGAAGTTCTGGCTTGGGTGGGGGCAGGTCGGGTCTGGTGCTCATCAGTGAGTGATGGGGGGAGGTGGGCTGGTCCATGAGTGCTATTGGAGGGGTTGAAGAAGTGTGAAGTGTTTGGTGTGTGTTTTAGACCAGAAGGTCTCTTCTCGGCAGGGAATTGGTGAAGTGTGGGGGATCATGAAATGTGTGACGTTGAGAAGCTTTGATCATACTCCGGGTATCTCCGGGTATTTTCGGTTTATTCAGTAGCAGTCTGAAGCAAGCACAAGTTTGCCGAAAGACTACTTAAACTATGTGGGAAAGCTGATTGTCAGATTGTCTATTTTTGGTATTTGTTTCCCACAAACATCAGCTTTCGATGTACAAGCAACAGTCGTATACCATCCTGTAGAAGCATATTTTCATCACCACCACATTACCGCCCGTAGCACACATGCTCTCTCAGAGTGAGTTTTCGGAGGACACCGTTGTGGTGTGTGGGGTTGAGGGGGGGGGCACCAAGACTTAGACGCAACATCCCTGGTCCCAGGTCGACCATCCATGGGACCCATATCTTACTGATCAGTTCCAAGGGCCTTGGGCTGGGTGCCAGGAGGGTCCAGTCCTACCGAACCTGAGGAGGTACGACTTGAGCCCTAGGGTTACTGATCAGTTGGGGGAATAATTGAAACTAGTGTATATAGGTAAACATGCCAGTCCCATGGATGGTTTGAGACATGGTTACGTGGCATGTGTTCAGTGGAAGACGACATTCCTGCAACGAACTATAACGGGGTGCCACCCAATCCACTTCCCATGGGCTGTCAGACTGGTTGTCGACAGACCGTCAGTCATTCTTGTCAAGGTATCCATGCAGTTTATCTGTTGTTTGTTCGGAATGCACACCCGCGAAACGCTCCAAAAGGCAGTCCTCCACCACACAGTCCAACGGGCAGAGTCGACTTCCGGGAAACTTCCGATGGTGGAGCGTTGTTTCCGTGTTCGGACACGGCAAGAAACGACCTGCCAGGTCGAGTCGCTGGCTGGTTCCGGTCGTATGCTTCCGAGTTCCGTTTCGACACCAAAGAGGAATCGACCGGTAGCCGATACCATGGCAACCAGGGTTGCTGAAGAGCAAGTGTTTTGACATTCCAGGCTTGGTGGGTTAGGGTGCAGTTTCTCTTTCCACCATTGGAACCATCGGATGCGCTTAGGCCTTTCAAGGCTCCGCATGATGCCTAGGAACATCCAGGGAGTTCTGAGTTGTTTCCTTGATAGACTTTGGTTCTACGTCTCAGACTTGAACTGCACCTGATTTCTGCTTGACCATCCTTGCTTTTTCGCCACAGCCAAACAAGTGCCTCTTTACAACAGCCAAGCATATCAGCTTTGAAATCACTCACCTCCACCCATCCGACTTCACTAAACTGCCGTCGCTGCGGTCCCCGGGGCCGCGGTCCCTGTGGTCAGCTGCGGTCCAGGGCATTTCAGCTTCAGAGTGGCAAACACAGGCTCTCTTCATTTGGCACCTTGGTCTACCAACGCTTCTCACGTTGCGCAAGGAAAGAAGGGAGGAGTTGTTTTCGACCCCCATTTTGAGATAGAAAGTAGAAACCCACTATAAGAATGTATTGGAAGCCGTTTCTATCTATAATATTGGAGACCGCTATGCAGTTAGTTAAGCGTCATGTTCTGCACCGCAAAGTTGACGTCTTGCAAATGGGTCGATGGTTCTGGCGACCACAGAGGGTACCAGCTCGCCAACTCTGTGGCAGAGAGGCTCGGTGCCGATGGTTCTGGCCACGCGGCTGACGCGAGGTACGACTACTTTTCGTGCCCGCAAGCCGCGCATATGAGCACCGATGGACTCCAGAAAGCCATCGACAGCATTCCAGCCTATGTCTCCAGGTGCCGATTTGACGAGCAGACTGGATGATGCAAGAAACAGAAGATTAAGTAGTATACTGGTATGCTGGTGGTGGTAGTCAACAGCACTCGTAGCAAAAGTTGTTGTAGTTTTTGTCGCATTTCTGGTATAGTACTGGTCTTTGCAGTATTTAGTAGTGGCAGTCAGTGGTATAGTAGTAGCAGTAGCAGTAGCAGTAGCAGTAGGAGCAGCAGCAGCAGGAGCAGCAGGAACAGGAGGAGTAGTAGGAGTAGGAGTAGGAGTAGGAGTAGGAGTAGAGTTGTTGTCGTTGTTGTTGTTGTTGTTGTGCAGCAGCAAAGGACAGACGAACAGAAGCTTTTACCTGGGTTCGAAGATCAGGGAATGGTTCATGGGTGATGACTAGATCTTCTGGAGGGTTCCCTTCCACTGCGCTTTTGCCGTCACCTGATGTTTGCATGAAGGCTGACCTGGTTCAGAGCGTGAAGACACCACACATCTCAGCATTTGGGTCAGATTATTTGAACAACAATTGAGGCGCCAACCAAGAAGAAAAGACAAAGCTCCTATCTTAAAGCCTCCAAGTAACTGCAGAAGTTCAATGTTTCCCCTATGCCTTCTGGCTCTTCCGCCTATCCCACCCTCCGTACACCCTTGTCCGGAGAGGTGCGACTTCTTTATGGCTTTATGCCCGGTGCTTTCGAACCCGCACTTCACTGAGACCTTCAGTGAGTGACCCGTTCCAGCCACAGATGGTGCGGTTGTTCACACGCCGTGAACGATGAGACGGGGCAAGGACCAAGGACCCAGACCCACCCTGGCGTGGGCGGGAACCACCAGAGGTGGAAGGCAATGGAGACCCCAAAAAAGGAGTCCAGAAATCTGGTAAGATTTGGGCCCGAAGTCAAAGTAAAACCCCCGGGATCCAAGTACCTTCTCACAGGGTACTTGGACCCTCCAAACCTGCATCGATGCAGAACCTGAGAAGGTATGATTGGATCCCTAAAAGGGAAGTTCCTGAACCCGGGTCACCCGATGTTTTTTTTGACTCAGAAGTCGCTCGAGCCGCTGGACCCGGACCGGAGGTGGGGACCGGTCGTTGGGTGCCCCGGAAGCCGCTCAAAAAGGATCAAAAGCTGCGGTGCAAGGAAGCCTTTGCCTAACCCCAATGGATCAATATAAGGCATTGTTACACCACGTGGACCCTGAAAACAGGTGTATTTATTGATGTTTTTTAGTCTTTATACATTCTATATATACAATGTATTATATGCCATGCATGGAGTCTTTGCGAGCATCCGGTGTGCTCCGCCGACCTTGGACGGTCCGCGTGCGGAGCGCCTAAAAGGTACACCTGGGCACAGCGTGGCTGGTGTCGCGTGGAACGCGTGGTGCACGAGCTGACCTTCAATCACGGACCCCGTGGTGCACGCGTTATTCCAAGAGAGGTTGAGTGACCTTATAGGACCTTACTGGAGTACCTACGGGATAGGCTATAGGGTCCTTCAACCTCTGTTGGTTTTTTCTTCCGGCGCGGTGCACGTGTTTTTTTATCGTTTTTGGGCGCACTGAATGATCGTGCGTGTTGTTTCGTGGTGCTTGATTCTTCACGCGATGCGGTCCCAGATTGGCCAGCTGAGGGCTCTGATTGTTGGAAGGCTTCAGAAATTCGCTCCAAAAAGGGCTTGGGAGGGTCGAGGTTGAAGGACATGAAGGCTCCAGGCTGTTGATTAGGTTTGTTGACCCAGCGGAACAGCGGCCGAGGTTTGGGGGAATGAGCAAGCATTCACTAGGTTGTTCATACTAGTTCATTAACCATCAAGGTATGGGTTGACATAAAGGATCGAGAATTCCTTTATACAGAAAGAGCAAGGCACCAAAATTCTAGGGAGATGAGCAAACCCACAAGTTTTAAGATTGATGATGTGCTTGTGGGATGCAGTGGGATTGAGATCGTGCTCTGTCTTTTGAGCATTTTTGAGCCATGTCCACAGATATCAGAAGCAACAGCAGCCTGCGGTTCACCATGAAAGATCCTTGGATGGAAGCGCTTTCCACAGCAGCATCAACTGGATTTGCCCCTGGCAGGATCCTGGATCATGGTCAAGAGCGGCATGCACCAGGAGCTCAGGGTCTCTCCCCTGACGAACTGCTCTCCCGGCGAGGCACCCCCGTCACGGCGCGTTCCGGCCACGCGCGCGCGCTCGATTCGAGCTGTGGCGCAATTCATCGCGCATCGCCCGGCTAGATTGGTGGATGGTGCATGGCCTAACCAACGACCAGTGCAAGGTGGGAGGTTCTCTGCCACCAAGCATTTGGCATAAACTAGATGTTTTCTTTTGCACTCTATCCAAGTGGTCATTTAGTAGGGACCCACGAATGTGGCAATACTGCCACCTTTGATGCAGGCTTTCTTGTGGATATGGAATGATATGGATGTATGGTCTGAAAAATAGAATAGGCTAGAAACTAGACCCATGACAACACCATTTCGACTTCTCATCTTGAAAGCTTTTGTCTTGCTTCCATTCAGATGGTGTACTGTTCGGATGCCTTTCTGATTCCACCCACTACTGAACACCTCCTTCAGTCGGTTCCCATCCCCACCGGGTCGGCCCATCTCCACCTTGCTTGATGCGACGATCCCCACATCCGACCGACTTCTCAGGGCATGTTTACCGTGGAATCCGACCGGGAGCGGATCGCCGTGGTGTTGGAGAGGTTTTGGAAGAGGAAGCTCCTCTCGTGCCACTGGGACTCCGCGGGTTAGATGGCGGGTTCTCGTCCTTTTGGGGGGCGCCCGAGACAGTCAGCGGCGGAAGGGGGGCAGGAGGGGGCAGGCTGCGGTTTCGGTGAGTGAGTCAGCGACTAGTGGGTGAGTCAGTAACTGAGATTTCTTTTTGGGGTGCAGTGCTGCGGCACACAGGTCTGTGATCACACAGAGTTGCACAACTACAAGTGAATCAAGTGATTTGAAGAAGAGTTCTAGATCTTAACACTATAAGCTTGACAAGAGTTCCAGACACTTCTCAAGTCCATAATGCCATTTCCATGTCAACAGTGGTTCTCAGTGAGTCAAGACGCGCGCTCTTTGGCGCAAAAAGCGCAGCACTTCAACTGATGCGAAAACGATCATGAAAAACCCCCACTGATCGGCAACTGCGAAACGTCCCGTGGATGGCTTAGGAATGTTTGGGATGTTTGTTTCTTCCCATTAGTGACTTCTCCGACTCGACGGATCCTGACGTCTGACGTCTACCCTCGTCAGGTCCGATGTTCGAGAGACCGTGCGACCAGAGTGCCGGACTCGTCATCCAGTGGGGGACATGTTTGGATTGCTAAAAGGAAAGCCACCAATTCCATTAGATCGGATCGTAAGCAGTTCTCATGTTTCATCCATGTTGGAAGGGGAATTCGTACCTACACGTCACACACAGAACAACAATTCCCTCCCTGTCGCGTTTCAATCCCTAGGGATCCAAGTACCTTCTCAGGTACGGTGATTGGAGACACCGCTAGGCTATGCAGGTTTGGAGGGTCCAGTCGTACCTTCTGAGGTTCGGTACGACTGGATCCCTACCACGGATTTTTGGTGCGAACGTGTTTGAACTGGTAGGGGACCCTGGGACTCTTTGGGGCAGAACTCTTCTTTTTCTTAAGCCTCATCCAGCGGCTTCCGGCTTCAGCCACTTGCCGCAAGGCCTGGAAAGTATGGATTTGTCCAACTACCGGTTCTTGCTGAATCAGCAGTCCTCCTTGCTTCGGGGCTTGCCGGTGAAACCCTTGGAGGCCATGTTTTTTCGTTAGCGAAGAACACTGATGACGAGAGACCTTTGTTTTTCAGATTTGTTTGTGGTGCTTAATGGGGAGCATGATGAGCATCCCTCTCCATCTTTCTAATCCCTGTGTGCCATCCAAGGATGGTTATTGGATGCCCAGATGGTTATGCTCAGAAAATCCATTGGATCCATGTACTGGGGCCTAAAAATAACTATATAAAAACATCTAAATACATAAAGTCCTTAAGAACTCCTGGCATATGATTTCATTTGTTCAAAGTCACAATGTCCTAGCTTAGCCCGCGAACCTCAGCATTTTGGGGTTCGTGAGTTGATGTTTGCTTTCAGGGGTCATTTTGGGGTCAAAGTCGACATCTGTAACACTGACTCCAGGAGGACATCGGACATCAGCCGAGTTTCTTTGCGACATGAACAAGCCCCCGCGACCACAGCCTCGTCACCGGTCAGCCGCGATGTCCGGTCAAACGCCTGAAGACAAGCAGCTTGTAACTCCGCCTGAAGATGATAGGGGTCCCAGTCATTGTTTTGCGAGGTTGGGGACTGGATCCACTTGCTAATCTGGCTGTGTAATGAGTTGGCTGCAAAAAAGAAAACATATGTTAAACATCCTCTAGAGCTGAAGATTACGACAGTTATCTTGGAAACAGCCGCAACAGTTCCCAGTTTAGGCTATTCTGGATCCCTTTCAATCCGGCAACTCCGCCAGGATATGGTGCCCGGCTTCGAAGGAGATGATGTTCTGGAACGATTCTTGTAACTTTGAACTATTAGAGAGTCTTGTTCCGAACACTCATCCTGCCCTCTTCTGGTGTGTCTTTTTTTTTTAAACTGCATATTGGTGCATGCGCACACTCCGCTTTGGGTTGACATGCTCGAGCATATATTTCTTCGGCCTATTGGGATCCAGAGATGACGCGTGCGTAGCGCATGTTTTTGATAAGTTACTGAGCGTATCCCAAACACTCCATGTATGCCATATATGCTTACATTGGGGTGGTTTGGGGGGTCGTAGGCATATATGGCAGTCCCATGGAGTGTTTGGGTATGATACACCTTTGAGTTCGTGGTGTGGCGGACGTCCCGGGCTCCTTGGGAGCCTTTCGAAAGGGTGTTCACACCTTTGAGGTGATCCATGCGGTCATGGGTCTCCAAGAATCTATCCCTTCTGCAAAACAGCGACGTTCCACGTGTTTTCTTTGAAGCAGTGAATGATCCGATGTAAAACAAAACGGCGAATCGATTCGACTCGTAAAACTTGAGGAATCACACCTCATTTCGATCACCTCTTCTCTGGCCCCGTCGGGCCCCTCCACGGGGTCGTCCCTTCAGAGCCATCCGCGAGATGGCTCGCAACGCGGGGTCGTTTCCTCGCCGGTCGTTCCAGCCAGGTCGCTCGGTCGTTCGTCTTGCGCCTTCGTTCCACGATTCTTCAGGTATCAAAATGGCTTCCGGAATCATGTGGAGTACGACCGTGATGGATGGTCGCCCATGTGCTACGCTTGCATGACTCTTGGTCGGTGAAGTCTTGAAGACTTGGTGCTGTTGGAGATGTTCAAGATTCTTGCAGTTGGTATATGGGGTGTCTAAAATAACACAATCCCGGACAATCCCTTATATTGTCCAGACCAATTTTATTAATGCTTTGGATGTGCAATAAGGGAAGACTTTCAAGACTCCAAAGTGAACTTGGTCTACCTCAAGACGCCTGGGTGGCTGGCGGGTAAATGGGATTCTCCTGGTCTTCCGGGTGGTGCCCGGCCCTTGTTTTCCTTTGTTTTTTCAGAGGATTTCACAGAAGCATTTTCCCTGACACGAAACCCTGGAAGAAACCTCAAACGTGGTGCTGGAAGAAGCACGAAACCGTGGTCAGGGCGGGTCCGCACGGTGAACTCAGTCGAACCTCGGAGGACTAATTTCAAATGATTTCAGTCAAACCTCAGGATTAGAAGCGGAGTAGAGTGAAGTTGGTCATCCATTGGTCAGGTAGATGACGTCTACTCTACTGATTCACTACTTACAAAAATGACCTATAGCTCGAAGTGTTTTCCACTCTATCTTCTGAATGCGTCCGCGATAGCCGATCTCCGTCTTCCGTCGATCCATCGGTCCATTCGATGAATTTGGTGCGCGGAAGCACTCGGTGAAGCGGCGTGACGCGCTTGGGAGATGCTTTTTGTTTGCTTCGGTTCCTGGTTGAATCCCCGAAACGGAAGATGACCTGTTTCACTGGCTCCTTAAGCAAATCCACCACGGCCTGCCGGCTATAGAGGCCACAGGACTTTCTTTTGTGTGACTATATAGGATCTCCTTCCATGAAAACAATACAGCAAACTTTGATTGAACTTCTCCTAGAAATGGATTGGCCTCAAGTGGGGCCTTTCGGAAAGAAAAAGGAAGTTCCACAAGGAGCGTTGTGTCACGAAGGGTTGATATGTTCGCTTCCGAGTTCTTCCTTGTTCCTGTGTCTTTTTCCTGCGCCAGGAATGGCAATCCTTCCTTGATCGCTGCACTGCTCAAGCGAGGGGTGAGCCCCAACGCAAAGACCCGCAAGGGAAGACCGGAGATCAACGTGGACAAAGGCTTCTTGAAATTGAACAAGAGGGCTTGTCAGCTGTTCCATGCGCAGCTTGGAAGGCTCACCCCCAAAAAAAAGCATTCACGTTCTTCAGGTCTCTAAAGGTGTTTGAGCAGCTTAGGGTCCACTACCCCTGAGCTGCTCAAGCAGTGATCAACGATGAGGACCGAACCAAAAGGACCCTCTGTAGGGCTCCAACCATATCCTCAGGTACACACACACACACACACCGTGTCACCCACCCCAACCATCGAACCGAGTTTCAGAGAAGCGGCCAGGAGTCCTGGGGGACACAGGTTCCGACGGGTTTGGAGCACACCTGGTCAACCAAGCAAGCTGTGTATAGGTCATTCATGACGCATCGAGCATCCCTGGGTCTTTCAGCGAAGGTCACAACCTCCCAGCAGGTGGGTGACCGGAATACCTGGTGAATCAATGTGTTTTTTCGACATTCTACACCCGTTGTGACCAAATATCCCAGACAGTTGATGGGTGCCCATTTGAACAACCCCTGAAATTCACCGGCCAAGATGCCATCGCGGGTCGCGTTGACGGGGTCATTTTGATAGTGATGCCAGTTGGTCTCATGGGTCGTGTGTGTTTTTTCCATTGGAAAGACCCCGATATGTCCGAATTCGAGGAACTCGGCGCTGGCACAAGAGTATATCAGCATGAGCAGCTCTTGGTTCGGGTCATAGTCCGGTTCGTGGGGTCCATGAAACACCACGATCGGACCGACTCCAACGTGAGGCTTTGGTTGACCGACCGAGAATCGCCGGGCCATCGGGCCGCTGTCTTCTGGGACGATGGAGCGGGCTAGCCGGGACTCATTGGGGACACAGTGTGTCTTTTTTCACTGGGTGCCAATGGAGACCATGGATGAAGTAGATAGTCTTTTCTCATCAAAAGAGGGGTCATGTTTGGGTTCTAGGCAACAGGATAAATTATGCCTTTAAATATTTTATCACTTGATCAGGAGAAGGGTATGGTATGGAAGGATTCGGGATTTCCCACCATCGCACGAACTGGCCTGGCTCCGACTGGGGCTTGATCAATGGGAGCCCAGGTGAGATTAGAGGGGGAGTACGTCATAGGGAGTGACTTGTTTGTTATAAGAAGAGCACTGTGTTTTGATCTATAGGATGTGAGATCTCCTGCTTTTTGCAACATCCGTCTTTTCCATGCGACTCCTCCAAAACGGTCGAGCGAACGATGAAAGCTCGTCACGCCCTGCAGCTACGCGCATCTAAGGCTCGGCTTTGCTCACGATCTGCGCCAGGTTTCGGAATCACGACGCTGGGTGCATACGTTAAACGCTGCGTGGGTTCCGCCTGTTCTTTTTTTGTTCTGGTGTTTGGACCGAAGGAATCACCACTTGACCTGTGGTCTTGGGCCGTTTTGGTAAGGACATTCCGGCGTCTATCAAAACCTGTTGAGTCCTGTTTGAGGTCTGACAGATCCGTGGGGTCTTCAGGGCCCAGAATCGACCGTACGGGTGCCTTCTTTTGGTGGGCGGCTTGCAGGCTTCATAGTACACCATGTTCACCATTCTTGTACTCTCAGCTCAAATCCCCAAGTGGTGGTTTGCTTTGCCCAAACGCATGTTTTAGATTGGGGCCAGTTCTGAGGTCATGATTCAATCGCTTGGTCCACGTACTGTACCAGTGAAACCTTCTTTGTTTAAAAAAAGAAGGTTTCAAGCACTGGATCTTAACTTGTGGGACGGGTGTACCCACACACTGCCATGGAAGGAAAAGCGCATCCATCTCCTCTCTCCTCTCTGGGGACCCTGGCAGTTTCAACGCACGACCCGGTAGCTCGCTAGGATGCCATGCGGCTCCTGATCGATGCCAAAGCCATGGTGAACCCCCAAGCGGTGCACACGCCGTTGGGCGTTGCCTGCCTGGAGAACGACGTTCAGGGCATCCGCATCCTGTGTGACGCTTGGGCCAGCCGAGGAGAGGAGAAAGGAAGATGACCGTGTGTGCCAGGACCTTCCTAGTGACCGTCCCAGTGACCATCCCAGTGGCTTCTCGGTCACTTAGGTAGACTGGGAAGATCCTGATGTGTTGTGTGTGTGTGTTTGGTGGAAAGCAGATGGGAGGCAGCTGTTGAGACTCGATGGAAAAAGGAGTCCTGGGAAGACTCATGAGATGTTCCAAAAAGGAGTGAGACTACCTTATTTGTGTAGTAAAGAATGATCCTTCTCTGCAGAAGATCTTCATGTTACCATGCTTTCTCGCCAGTCAGAGGTTCATGTCCATAGGGCACCTGTCCCACATCCTCATGAGGGTATAGTTCACCCCTGGCACTCACCCCCATCACCAGACCGAAACGGAGAAGCAGCCAGCAGCCCTCAACGGGATCGATTTCGAGGACCGTGGAACCAAAAGGCACGTTCACCCAAGATCCCAGCGCTGGGATCGTCGAACCCTTCTTCACCAGCACCGAAACCAACTCAACAGGTTTCCGATGGCTGGAGGTTATAGTAAAAGTCGCGACGGTGGTGACCTGTTGGTTTGGGTGCTGCCTTCGAGTCGAATCGGTGTGTCTCTTCATTCACCGTACCGTCGCCACCGATCCGATCCTCACACCGCACCGCACCGGTTACATCACGGCGTGAGCCGAGGAGGCGGGTGCTGATCCTCACTTGAAGAACTTATTCGGGGACCACGCCTTGCACATGGCGGCGGCCGGTGGCTCGGTCGACGCCGTGGAGGTGTTGTTAGAGGTGTCCCAGCGACCCTTCGAGATGAGCCACTCGGGATGAACAAAAGCGAGGTCCGAGGCGAGGTCTGCGAGGTCCGCCGGCGGGGAGTGGAAAACGGAGCTTGAGCTTGATGGTGTGTTTTCTTCGGGGGAGGGCGGGGGGGGGAGGGGAGTCCAAGTAGGCCAGGTGGTTGTGGAGCCTTTTGCCTTGGAAAAACTCTTGGAGCACCAAAGGGCAGCAGCAGAAACGGAAGGGGTGCTCAAGGGCATACAAATGTGTGCAATGATTAACAGATCATCCAAAACCCAATCATTAGTTCTCACTTGCTCTCAAATCCCAAAAATATTAAAACAACCTTCAATCTATCAATGATCAATGTATCCATCCCCCATCATCCCCCCATGAATCCAATGAGGACTCAAGCTTTTAGCCAAAACAAAGCCATCTACTCTAGGGTGCCTATGGGATGAACACACTCCCTTAATGATTCAAAAGAAAGAACGACGGGCCTGCATCGTATTTGCACAACAAGTGTTCGTCATTTGTCCAGGTGTTTAACTAGCTGCTTCGCTCAAACACCCATGCGGTCCCGCCGTCCAAGTCCGACGGCCTTCTGAGGCCACGTGTTACACAATGCAGCCATGTTGAAAGGCACAGCTCCCGTCGTGGAGAGGCTGATTGAAGCTGCTTGGGCACCGAGAATCGGTTTGGAGTGTTTTCACAACAGACTTTCTTTGGCAGGTTGTATAGCTAGTAAGGGTAAGTTCGAAGAAATCCGAGATTTGGGGTCCTAGTCCTTGTTGGAGTGACCTCGGGATTGGAGATGGAAGTGATCCGTCCACCTTTTCTTCGCGCTGGTGCGAGCGAAGCCGGCTTCGCGAGCTGAGCTGAGAGTGAGCCCTCCTTCTCTAGGACATTCCAGGACGGACACATTCTCCATGCCCAACCTCTCAAGGGACATCAAGAGACTCTTGACACGGGCCCGGCAGGGCCTGGCCCCCCCATTGGCCTGGCTCCTGGCTCTCGACTTGGTTTGTTGGTGTTCATTCCCAGCAGTGCCGGGTGCCGGGGTGACCGTTGTGTGTGCCGTGTGCCCAGCCATTCGGTTTCACCACCTTTCACCCTGCAGATGCTTCGCCATGAAGGGTCCATGATGCGTTGTTGAGGTCGGAATTTGATGTTCAACTGGTCAGCAGGCAATAGTGGTTTCTAGGACTTTCTACCCCTAGAGCTCTCCGCATGGTTGAACCATGTTGAAACCGGGATGGAACAAAGGGTTTTGTTTTCGCTTTTGGGTTTCTGTTGGTCTCGTGGTTGTTCTTAGGTCTTTCTGCACACATCCCTGAAGTTGAAGTTCCCCACAAAGGCACGGGGATAGATCCTCCTTGTCGCTCACTTGATCCAAGGCTGGTGCCGATGTGGATGAACCCTACCCTATGTCTTGTATCGCAAGGACGGGGCCTTTCATGCCGAAACCATGACACCAGCGGACGTACCTGGCGCTGCTGCGCGTGTGCCGTGTGGTGCGCGTGTGTCGCGGTCGGATCTCCTTGGTCTAACAAAGCTCAAGTGCTTGGAGGCTGCCAGGGGATACCCATACCCTTTTGATGATGACATGGAGAATAAAAACACATCACCCAAGAATCAGACGTTGAAGTTCAGGAGAGTCTCTGGCAACCGTCCTCACAGGAGAGTCTCCCTGTCAACAGAAGTCTCAACGTTCATCCTTGGTTATTGGTTTCGACGTGCATCTCCAATGACGCGATGGGATGGATAGGAAGTTCCCAGGTATCCCTTGTCCCGTCTTTGTCAACCGAACCAAACACCAAACAGTAAATCTTTGGGTATACACTCACTCCTCACTCACATGGAAAAATGGACCACTGCCTGGTTGCAGAGGAAAATGGTTTTTGCATCCATTTTTTCACCGTCCGGCTGTGTGCTCCATGGATTCCTGGAGTGTTTTTGCTCCATGGGCACTTTGATGTTGCTAGCGCAAAATTGAGCTCCGTCGACATGTTGGAGCAATTTGGGATAGTGGTATGTCCTTGTTCCAGTTGGGATTCCCAAACTCCCTTGTGACCAATGCAAAAACGGCCAGGTTCAGGTTCAGATCCAGCAGGGTTTGTAACGGCAGAACAGAACATGCCTGTGCTTCTGTAGTTTGACGGAGGTAAAGCAGAAGCACATGGCGAACACCACCTCTGCTTCCAATTAAGTTGGCCAGAGTTGCCAGGCAAACCAATAAATCCACTTTATTCCCCCCAAATCCCCAAAGGTACCTTGCATTTGCAGAGGTTCCTTTTTCGAGCGCAGCATCCCCAAATTGACGCCCGTACTTTGCGCACAAATTCCCGCAAATGGGATGCAGGCCGCAGGGCTAGCAGCATTAGTCTTGCAAACGACCTTTGGCATGAGGCAAACATTTTGAAGGGGGAGTCTTTGTCACCTGGTTCAGTATAAGCAGCCACGAACGACAGACAGTATTATGTGTATGTTTGTTGCGTGCTTTTTGGGTTCCCCCAAAGCCTGTGAGTGTTTGTTCACCTCTTTTTGGTATCGACGGTTCCGGTGTCCGGTTCTGTTTCACGTTCAAAAAGGGCCAACGAAAGAACCTCCGATCCAGGCTGGTGATGAGCTTCAAAGGTATGCAGTTCCGCTATCTGAAGCGGAACACCGTGATGGCCCGCCTGGGACCCTCGGATCGCCAGGGCGCCGGACGCCGGCGTGCCGGGCGCGGACGGTATACTACGCGGAGTCTGGTGGGGACATGTTCATCGCCCAGGCGTCCGGACATGTCGGGGACAGCTTAGCTGGGTGCCTCAGGGCTTTTCAAGAATCTCAGGAAGACTCCAAAATGGTGTGCACGTGGAACGATGCGGAGTTGGAGTTCTTTACTCCTCCTCCACTCTCCATCTCTGTCCGTGCGCCCATTTGCGATGGGCGTGGACTTTGCGGGGTCCTCTTTTCTTCGACTCTTGCAGGGTCTTGGGACACGCTCTGTTTGCGTGAGAAGTGGACTGAAGCACATTGAAGCCCCGGCCGAACCGGTGGAAATCCTTTTGGAACACCTTCGATGGGTCTTGTTGACAGCCGGGGTACTCGCTAGAGTCTCTTTTTTTGGTAATGATTGGGATAGGTATCGGGTAGGCATCTTGAAGGCGCCATGCGTTTCATGTCTTTATAGCTTTAGCTTCATGCTTCTTGAAACTGGAGGATTTTGGAGAGCAATTGAGCGCTCTAGCTCAGCTCCCAACCGGTCGACTGAAGGACTGGCTATCCTCGGGCCCCAAAAATGCCCGTCTCCCGGACACGCGAGTTGAGACAGACCGCTGAGGATATCACTGTCGGGGCTCCACGCCCTTGATGTTGGCCATGTTGTGTGGGAATTATGAGGCCCCGGCCGTGTGTGTCGCCACGCTGGGAGGGGGCGTTTGTTGGCCACTGTGACGGCCCAGAGAGGGAATGGGTTTTGATGGAATGTTGGTGGTACTTGCTGCACCAGCGCCACGACATGTTGTATGGCATGTATACCTGTACCATCCAATGGGTGTCCAATGGAAATCCCTGAGTGGTGTAGGGTAGTCCAGCCAGGACACCCATTATGTATCGATGGTCCTGGTATACATATTTGACTCCTTTTCAACCACCCGAATGTACAGAGTACACTAATCCTTACGTACTGTATATAACTCGTATAGTATATTCGTATATTGGGGCGCTGAGAGTAAGTCAATAAAACAGTCACTCCCATGGAGTGTCAGGGTCGTTTGGAGCTTCCTTTTCAGCGTCAGTATACTCGCTGTTCTCTGTCCGGAAAATTCGACGTCATGAATGGCCCTCAGATCCACCAGGGGCAGCGTTCAGCTCCTCTTCCATTAATTAATAGCTTCAGCTATGGAGCTAGATCTAGCAGCCCTCGTACATGATTGAATAATCTATAAGACATTATAAGACTATAAGAATTCTATCGATTTTAGGACTCCCACTCACCTTCCAAAGTATACCTTCAGATCGAGCTTACTGTAACTCGTTCTCCATCCGATCCACGGAGTGACCGATTCCGCCCGCTGGGACCGGTCAGGTGGCTTCTTCGCTCCTCGTGGAGGGCGCCCTCACCGACCGAACCAACGCGCGAGGCGACGACACGTGACGGAGAGACGGAGAGGGAGAGACGGAGAGGGTTGGTGGTTGGTCCGTCAGGCTTCGCAGTTCCTGGCTCTGACCGAACTGTTTTGTTTTTGCTGGTGTTTGTTCGTTTGAGGTCACGAAAAGGCATGGAAAGGTCAAAGAACAGGGACACCACATGACACCACATGTCTCCACAAAGGTCACTTTGAAGCTGCTTTTTGACGGTGTCATCGTTGATCGCCGGGATACCCTCCAGACCTCCTGAGATCCCATCCGGGATACACTTCGAAGAATCAGGACCAAGTGGATGGCTGTGTTTGATGATTTCCGGTACAAACAAAGGTGGTGCTTTCATGTCGTTATTGCAGGGTTCGGGAGTACTAGTTGATGGCATGCGTGACTGGCGACCAGTCGCTCGTTCGTCGAAGCTTCGAGTTTTCAGTGGTTTTCGACACAAACTGTTTACTTGTGTCAAAAGCACACACAGCTGGTGGAAAAGAGGGAATGTGTTTCTTTGTATTGCATCCTGTTTTCTTTTTTTTAAAAAAAATTTTATATCGTCATATATCGTCCATTGATGAGAGTTGTAATCGTTTGACTGTGAGCGGGGCCGGGTAATATAATTGAAATAGCGCCGTGTGGGTGGGTTGGGGTATCAATAGGGTTTTGTTGTTGTTGTCGTCATACTTGTTGCTGTCCTTTGTTTTTGTTGTCATTTGACATCATGTAGCACACTATCTTGCCAATCTAGTTGATGGAGGACATCCAGCACCATCTAGAACCACCAAAACACACTCAAGACCAGGTCACCAGGAGCTTTGAGCTGCTGTTCCTTTGAAGGAACACTATACGGACTATACATCGATACGGGGTGATCACGAAGAAAATGCTCTTTTCTCAGATTCACCCAGATGGAACCCTCATCACCAAGATCTCCCCAAAAATCTTCCGACCCCACAATGGTTTTTCGGAAAAAGACCTCCTGTCCCAAATTCACCTGGACACTTTCCGGTGTTCACGATCTCCAGATGTGCAGGGAAGACAGCTTTGGACTTGGCGGAAGAGTTGAAGGTGCCGGACTATTTGTTGGAGGCTTCCATGGGCAGTCGTCTCAATGTGACGCGTCGTCAGTGGTTTCCGAAACCAGAGGTCGAGCCATCCAACTGGTGCTGCTTGTTTTGGGCGGGGGCCAACGTTTTCGGTGAAGGGATGTGAAGTGAAGATCAGTGAAGATCCAGTATATCCAGTGAAGTGAAGGTCCAGTCCTGTCGGAGGGAGATTTCATTTGGCCACCCACTTCCAACAGGTCACCAGCTGCGACTCTATTGGTCTAAAGATATCTAAAGTGTCTACCAGTTTCACCTCCAGATTTGTAGAGTCGCAGTGCTGGTAGAGGCCAAAAAAGAGCTCCAACAAGCGAGCGAATTCCGTTTTAAGATGTTCACTCCATCGTAGCCTGAAGCGGATCAGCTCGCTAAGCCGCCTGGACGATGGCTTTCCTCAACTCTACGGCAGTGATGCACTGGACGCACGGGCCGGACGGGCCATGGGCCATGCCATGTTCCTTCCTGCATAATCTGCAGATTCGCACGGAACACGACAAAAAGACAACTAACAGATCCCAGATCAGACACGCGCGGCAAGGATCTTCCCGGACTGGCCGACGTACGTATGAAATTCGTGTTGCCCGATAGAACCCCCTCCTGAACTCCTCAGGGCCAGGGTCCTAGGATCTTGGGGCCTCCGAATCGTCATACCTGGCACCAAAAGGCACCTCCGATTCGGCGGAACCGATGCAGCGACCGGTCTGACTGCCCAGTCGACGCATCATCCAGCATCGTAGATGACCATGATGACCGGGTGATCACCAAAGATAGTGACCGGCCGACGTGCCAATTAAGCTAAGCTTCACTTACCATGACTGACTCTTATACAGTACAATTCAATATGAAAGAAGGTCTATGGATCTTGGATCTAGCGCAGCCCACCAGCATCACGATCTGAATTCGCTGCGTCCAGCACGTTGGGACCAAGGCTTGGTCCCACCGTGGCCCTATGACTACTGAGATAGGGAAAGAAGCATGGGTCTGTTTGGCTTAGCTCAAGGAGCCCTTGTAGCTGTTGAGTCAAC
Organism: Durusdinium trenchii; assembly: GCA_963970005.1. Taxonomy (NCBI): domain Eukaryota; class Dinophyceae; order Suessiales; family Symbiodiniaceae; genus Durusdinium; species Durusdinium trenchii. Next base: position 1,144,132 of record CAXAMN010004224.1, read on the forward strand.
AAACTGCTTGTTCTTCGACCCTAGGGCTCCAACCATTTCCTCAGGTTCGGTGGTTAGACGCCCTGGCACCCACCCCAAGCACCGTACACCGAGTTTCAGAGAAGCGGGCCAGGAGCACTACAGGGCTGATAAAGCCGACGGTACCGGACTCTCCTGGCGTCGGTCCTTAAGTAGCTTCTTGCTACTAGTAGCGATGGCCTCCAACCTACTAGCTTCTTGTTCCATCTTGTTCCTAGTAGTAATGCCAGGGGCCAGGAGCTACTAGTAGCTTCTTGTTACTAGTAGCAAATTATAGCTACTAATTGCGATGCACTTCATATCAGTTCCTGGCTTATTTTTTGTTTTGGAAGGCCTTGGACGGCAACATCCAGAAGTGTACCTCCATTGTCGCGGGCAGCGTGGGCAGTGTGGGCAGTGCGAACAGCAGCCCGTGCCTGGGTGTTTCGGGTTCAGTGGAAAGTGCTCCGGTGTGGCTGTTTAGTATCGATCCTGGTGCACCTTGTTCTCAGAAACTGGGTTGTTGCATCAAAGCACCTCAGAGCCCCCTAAATAGTACATCCCCTTATACCTAGAACCTCATTTGTACATGTTACATCCACATATTGCACATCTGCCCAACTTCATATTCAATCAGAAAACTGTGCCCGTTTTCACAATGGACGTCTAAGCCGTCTAAGCTGCCTCGAGGGTCAAAAAAGCGTCACACACTTGCATGCATTCTTACATGGAGGCAGAACCAGAATTTGAATGAACCAACTCTTGACAATTTTTGAGAAAGCAAACGTTTGCCCGTCCCCGGTCTAAAGTGTTGGAAACTCATGTCACTCACTCCCCCCCAAAAAGGCTACCACTCCTTTGTCTACCCAACTACTGATTGCAGTCAGGGGGAACAAGTGAAAGCCCAAGTAATGGGCATGAACGCCCGATTCACAGGTAAGAATGCCTCGGTGACGGGAAGAACACCTGCGCAAACAAATGCAACGATGAAACAAAGTTCATGCAAAAGAGAAACATGTTCCTAATAAAACAATTGCACCTCATTACTAGGAAAGTTCCTGGAGCCAGTGGTGGGTGGGTCCTTATTGTTTTTGAGCATTGCCACCCAAAGGACAAGCACGCTGAGAGGGGACTTTCGAACGCCCACATGCGGCAAGGATGCCTAAGCACCGGAAAAGGTGTCTTATCCTTTGCCCACAATAGACAGAAATGTCTGCCCAAGAAGAGGTTCCAGGTAGGTCTGCATGGACCTTCCTTTCGGGTTGTCCAATGGTAATTGGGAGTGTGGATGCTTCTAATTGTGATCCCTTTGAAGGTGCTGGTGTGTTTCCTATAGGCAAGACTATCAGGTTGAGGTGTTCTTCTTGCTTTGTGGTGGTGGAATTCTATGGGGCGGTTCAGAAGACACTCATACACTCCTTGCAACTTCAGCATGTTTGCTCCGAAGATCTTTTGTCCTATCTTTGTGATGGCCTGGACTTCCTTTGCCTGGAAGTTTGGGTTCTCAAGCACCTTTTCCAACAACTTATGGAGAGGAAGAGTAGGAGTATTGTATGCACAGAAGAAGACCTTTGGACATCACGGCTTTCACCCAGGGTCACCCATGCGCTAGTCGTTGTCCTCAAAAAGGATCCCTCCAACTCACCTATGCAGGTCCAAATTTCCCGTTTGACGAAGTCCAGGTCGATGACGATGATGCGTTCCATGTCTAGACAATCATCTTCAGGATCTGTCTTCCAAATCTGAAGAGGTGCGAAGCGCGTTCGATTTTTGTTTGTGATCTTCTTCTTCTTCTTCTTCTCGTTTGTATTATTTTGTGTATCTTTTTTTTATTCTTTATCGTTTCTTCTTCTTCCTTCTTCTTCTTATTCTTCTTCTTTGTCTTCTTATTCTTCCTTATTCTTCTTCTTCTTTTTCTTCTTCTTCTTCTTCTTTCTTCTTCGTGCGAAGAACGTCGTGCGTTGGGTGTTGAGGGGTCATCCGGAACTTCAACAGTATCGCAATTGATTTTAATGTCACAGCAGCACGATATCATCGCGACCGGAACCCCATTCTCCTTCCGAAACCCATCCCTTATTTGCGTGCCGGTCTCGGTAGTCACCGGCGCATGTAGACTCTGTGGTCTCCTCTTGGTGGTTATATACCGTAGAGGCGTGGAGTCTGACTCCATGGTGAGACTCTTGGTGACAGCACCAAGTTCATGGGATGACGGGGTCACCGAGGTCACTCATGGGCACATCGGTTCCAGATGAAAAGAACATCCAGGATCCTGGAGCGTTGTGAGTAGCATGGTGTTATCCCTCCAGTTGTGGGAAAAGGATCAAACCCATACTCAGATGCCCATGCCTCTTTCAGGTGGAGTCGGACCCCCCCCCCCCCAATTTCCACTCATGCTGGGCTTTTGGCGCATGACCCCTCAGACTTCTTTGGTCAGTTCGGTGGGGGCTGAATTCGAGCATGTTTCACCACGACGAACTTAGGAAAGAGAGAGCCGCCCGTACTGAGCCAATGGAGTGCTCAGTACGGGGGGAAAAAAGGCCTTTCGGTGGTGGATCTTCAATCAGGAGTTGTTTCGTTGGGTGTTTTTCGGTCGGTTTCGGTAGCCGCGGACAGTCCGAGCTGCTGGTGAGGTCAACCGGTCAACTGTCCTGGCTCCTGGTGCCCTGACCCAATCCGTTTTGACGGTCGCGAGGCACCATGCAGGCGCATCATGCAGGGCGCGCACCTGCCGAAAACATCACAGGAGACGGATTTCTGCTGGCGAAATCTCCACTACTCGCAGTCCGGAGAGCTGATTAGGCCCCTTCGGTGCCTTCTATACTCCACTAAGTGGGGGTTCTATAGAGGGTGTTCTGTCCGTTGTATGTGGAGTGCAGTTTTGCGTGCCAGTGATCTGTGTAACAGGTCCATTCTGATTCTCCGCATTTTTTGTGCTAGAGGCTCGGTGGGTGATTCGCCGGTTCTGGACAGAAGCAGAGGCTGATCTCCATTGGGGCTGTATAGACTGTTTTGTTATGTCTCCACGGACAATTAACGATTTTTCTTGTCATTTGTTAGGTCACTTTCTCAATCAGTAATTCAGAATCCCCAAAAACAGAGAAGGACCATCTAACTCTGTTCTTGACCCTCGAGTAGGGCAGCCTTGCCTTGCACAGCCAGCTTTTGGGTTCTAAGCTGGATGCTCATCTTGCGTCAGAACATGCTTGAGAGGATAGGGATTGCCCCTTGTCACATCCACTCACGGGACTCGAAAGACACGACATGAACCTGCTTGGCAGCTCTACAGATCAGATCTCAGTCAATCGCCATCGCTGTCTCGGGGGAAACAAATCCATCAGCACCTTTTTCAAGCACGGGTTGATTTGCCCGTGCTTTGAACCGCCGAGCCGTGTGCTGAGTGGTTCCGGGTGTCCGATCCCGGCACCACCGCGCAGAAGTCGCAGCGCCTTTCGACACGACGTGGCGGAAGTCAGCAGCGGAAGTCGGTGGGTGAAACGTGTCTTTCGAATGGCAAGTGGACCGGCCGCGTGGTTGGTGACAAAGCATCTGGTCAAACAGAGTCTGAGCTACTAAAAGAGTTGTTCAAAACCCTTGGTGATTCGCGCGGTTTGGCACATCCATCCCATTGAAACTAGGGAACAAGAGCCTCAGCAAAGGATCATCCAGTGTGTGCTGGCGGAAGGAACCAATCACCGCTCATCTGCTGGCTGCGCCTGACACTGAATTCACCCACAAGCACCGGTCGACTCGGCCGGATGGCGTTTGTTCTCCCAGACCACGCCCAACAATGAGCACTTCCATGCAGACCCGAAGACCGGCAGACCTTTGCTTAGGTGAAGTAGGCAAGGTGCAGTAGGCTGTGACAATGTCCACTAGACTGTCTAGTGACGCAGACTTCTTCAGCCATCAAGTGACTTGGGATGCCCCAAAATGAATTCAATTGATCAGAACATGGCTTCATCCTATACTATTTTGATACCAGGTACTTTCGAGAAGGACACGAGACAAAGGTCGAGGCAGTGGTCCTGTTGGAATCTAAGTCTTACCCGTTCGCAGTCCGATGGCTCGATCGGATGAACGTCGAGGGGATATTTCTCTGAAGGATCCAGAGTTCGGCGCATATGAATCCATATTGAGGCTGATTAGACGTGACCATTGATGTGTGCACATATTATAAGTTTATGCTTATAGTCCATGGCATTCATGTTGAGAGTTGAGAGCACCAATAATGTTAAAGAATGTATTATTTGTTTCAGATTGGCTTGGACAGATTCGTAAGTCGCGCTATTGGTTTCAGATATTTGTATGAGGAGCCCCTAGTAGCGTCCTTGCTCCTAGTAGTAAGGCCAGGAGCCCCGTTCGTGGCTTCTTGTTACTAGTATGTGTTCAACCTTTACTTGAGATTATTCCACTAAACTGTGGCCTCATTCGTTCGTTGAAACCACCCGGTGTAAGAAAAAGACCTCCCAGCTAGAGCGATCGGCGTCCGCTGCCATCTCCTTGCACCACCGGACTTGGGCTGCCATCTACTCTGAACCCACTACAGCATATTGAGACCATGTCTACTTGAGCCTCATATATAGAGACAGGGGCTTTAAATTTTTTATGCTGTAACTGCTCCTAATTCAATGAGGTATATTGGAACACATAAAACCACGTTTTTGTGGATACGAGGGTACCTTGTGCCTGCAGGAATCTATTGTTTAATGACATGTTTCATGGTTGGTTCCTTTTGAGACCTTATATATCCTTTGTGTTATCTGTTACTTTTGCCTTACATTTTGCGCAATGATTGCCTCATGTTTAGCGAGCTGGCTGTACAATCACCAGTTGAATATCGTGTTGGTAGGGGATTATACTTTAACATGCACTATAGTGTAAGGAATTTAATGGTGGATTATGTCAACCCCTATTAACTCCATGTCAATCCCATTAATAATCAATATATAATATCAACCAACTTTCCAGGATTGGACACCAAGTCTGGTCCACCGCTCAGGGTAGATCAAGTTGTTGATGCTTTCCAGTCCTGAACGATCAAGAGAATTGTTTGTTTTTTTTCTCATGCCGCTAGTGATGCGTTTCAAGGGTATCTTGGCAGGGTGAAGTTTGAGGATACAGTACGATCAAGGCTGATTCAGAGGATGTGATTTCATCAACTCAACTAGTCTCCTTTCAAATGATTGGTTTTTCATGCACCAAGATCCGGAAAAAAATAGACAGACCAACGTCGACTGATCAGAAAGATGTCACGGCGTCCAGCCTCATCAAGTTGTCTTGGTGTGTGAGGCACGTCGACCACCTGAAAGGTGTGATTTGTCGATGTCTCACACACCTAAGCAGCATAGCCGCTAAACATCGCTAAGCTAATTGTTTCCTATGTATTTACTAATATGTCCTAATGATGTTGATCACTAGTGGAAGCTTAACTTCCTCAACATAAGCTTAGCTCTGCGATGCCTTCGCGATGTCTTCGCGATGCATCACGCGTCCTTGTGGGCCGTGGGCTCTTCTGTCCCGGCTTCACTCCATCGAGAACTACGACGGCTGAGACGCTCTTCAGTTCTTCTTGACCCGTTTCGCGCGGCGAAAATGGCCTCCGGCCGCTTTTTCTGAGGCTTTCTCTTTGGTTTTCCTGGACATGGGTGGCTTTGTCTGAGAGCGGAACCGGACCACCGACGTCCGGGGCGCCGAGCGGCCCTTCCCATGTTCCCATGATCTTCCCCCTGCTGGACCGTTGATGGACCTGGATTCCTTTTGGCCAGGATGGACCTAAATCTAGGGATCAATACTCGGTCCAGGGCGGGGAAGGTGGTCTTCGTTGGAGTCTAGGGCGGTCGCACTGACACCGTCCGAAGTGAAGGGGGTGGACTGAGCTGTCGATGTCTCAGCTGTGCAGCGAACCCAGTCTTCCCCAGCCGCCCTTCACCCAGTCTCTCACATGTGAGCACCGCAAGAAACCTCCCAAGATGAACTAAGTAAAGGCCTTATCATACGTATTTTGCAGAGCTCATGTGGGTTTGTATCTTAATAGGGGATAATAGGACCTCCCAACTTTCGAGGTCGAACTGAGGGGTCCTTGAGCTGTAGACCATATCACACCCATGTAGACCCAGTGGTTCATGGTGAACAATTGTGAACATCACCTTTTGGAGAATCCAATCTCTGTTTTTCCTCCAAAGAAGCGCGATCAAGCGCGATCAAGCAGCCCAACGTCACTTAAAATAATTTTGAAGGGATCCAATTCCACTGATATGTTTGTTCTTGACTTCGTCCAACCCTGAGCCTTGAAACACCGTCCCTCGCACCCCAAGCCTATTCGACCCCAAGCCCATCTCGGGTAGTTCCAGGATCCACAAGCCCATTCTGTCGCTGGTCTTGCAAAAGTTTGGCCCGGTGGACCCAGCAGACCCCCGGATTCGATGCGACGTGAACCCCTTCGACCGAGCCGCGGGTGGGTGACAGAAACCGTGACCTGCCGTCGGTTGTGGTTGGACCGCACCCAGCGGTGCTGAAGTGGCAGCGCAGCCCAAGGAGGTCCTTTTTAAACCAAAAGCTCCACTGGCGTCGTTTTCAGTTGGTTTGTTTTCGGTGATATCCAGGAGAATTTGACCTTGCGGAATGCAATGTTGATGTGTTGATGCCTAACAACACTGGGGTAGCGGACGTCAAGACCCTAAATTGCGGTCCCTAGACCATGCATGTACTAGTATTGGACTATTTATCATACATTGGGTGGTTTCAGGGGGAGCATCTTACTCTATGGACGGTCTGCGGTCTGTGTTTCTTCTGAGGTTTTGTAGCCACCGAGCCGTCTTTGGAATTGAAGGTGGCCGCAGCCAGGCCACCGCAGAGGACGGGGCGCTGGAAACATCTTTGGAGTGTTCAGATGAATTTGGGTGTGGTGAGTGGGGTGACGGTATGTGACGATGATTGGCAAGTGATGCACAGGTGTGTTTGTTTTCCCCGAATCCGTAGCGAAGGGTTCTCGTTTAACTCTGGGGGGTCTGGGGGTAGAGCCTAGTTCGCGACCCGTTGTTTCTAAGTTCGCAACCGTCCGCAGTAGAGCGCTAAGGCGCTGCCATTGGGGGAAGCTTTTGGAGAGGGCTTCGGATGAAAACGTGACGTGTCAGATTCGTGTCAAATAGCGTGGAAACGTGTGCAAATGTAATATGTTGAAGTATGGAGGTTGAGTTCAGTGCGCAGGCGCAGCGTTTTGTGAGATCCGCAGTTTTCTGCGCAGTTCCATTGGGATTAGCGTTTGGAGAGTGGTGTTTTTGAGGTGTTGGGTGTGGCCGTGCCATTGGGATTTGCGTTTGAGAGTGTGGCATCGAAGCTCTGTTTTCGTGACAAGTTTCAGCTGAAATGGCGAGTTTGGTGGATGGGAGTGTGCTCAGAACGGGTCGAAATCATTCCAACCGTGTGGTGTGGTGCAAATTCTGTTGAAGCTCACAGATGATATTGTCACTTTTCGTGGCAGGCGCAGTACTTTGCTCGGGCTTTGAGGTGTGGAAGTGCGATGTTCGTGGCAGGCGCAGGGAATCGTGAGGTTGCGAGGTGTGACGGAGGTGACATTTCGTGGCAGGCGCAGTACTTTGTGCGCGTCAGACGTGTGGACGCGGAAAGATTCGTGGCAGGCGCAGGGAATCGTGAGGTTGTGAGTTGTGGTAGAGGTGAATGTCGCTGTCACATTGGGATTGGCGTGTGAACGGGTGTTGTTTGCAGGGGCTGCAATCGTGAAACTGCTTGGCAGGACTGCGTGATGTGTGTGCTCCGATGGGTGTTTCCGCTTGACTTTTGGAGGAAGGCTCGTTCGAAACGCTCGTTTTGGAGACTTGACGGGTGATTTTTTGAGGAAGTCTCGTACGAAACGCTCGTTTTGGAGACTTGACGTGTGACTTTTTG
>CAXAMN010004224.1:1152043-1234885 GCA_963970005.1 Durusdinium trenchii
AGGTCTCGTACGAAACGCTCGTTTTGGAGACTTGACGTGTGACTTTTGGAGGAGGTCTCGTACGAAACGCTCGTTTGGGAGACTTGACGCGTGACTTTTGGAGGAAGTCTCGCACGAAATGCTCGCATGACTGCTTCTAGTATTTTCTAGTGTGTGGGCAGAACGTGCGGCGAGAGGACGTTCGTTATGTCGCAGTGCCAGTGAGATTTGCGCGGCCTTGGTGGAGAGTGCGTTTGCGTGCGCCGTGCCACTGGGGAGCGCGAAGCAGGGTGGCGTAAACGCGGCATGTCGCTGGTGAGCAGGATGATTTGTGGTATCATGCGATATGTTTGCTTGTAGTGTATGGGCAGACCCTGTGGCGACACGACGTTCGTGATGTCGCAGTGCCATTGGGATTTGCGCGGCCTTGGTGGAGAGTGCGTTTGCGTGGCGCCGTGCCACTGGGGAGCGCGAAACAGGCTGGCGTAAACGCGGCGTGTCGCTGGTGAGCGGGGTGATATGTTTGCTTCAAGTGTGTATGTGTGTGGGCCGTGTGGCGACACGACGTTCGTGATGTTGCAGTGCCATTCTTAGATGGCCTGGTCGTTACTAGTGTGTTATGAGGGTCACAGGCATTAGCTAGTGCCACTATAAGGCTTTAAGGGTTAGCTAACGTCTCTAATGGTATACCCTTAAGACCAATTTTCAACAGGATTTTGTTGACATGTTTTCTGTAAAAATTGTCAGCATAATGTAAAAATGAGCGTATATAAACGATTTCAAATTGCTTGTTGTAAGAAATTGCACAAAAATCTGGGTGTGTTTTTCACTGAAAAATTCAAAACATCGCTTTTGAGCATGACTTTGCTGGCAAGTGAAATTGAGCCTTTCCTTGGCAATTGAAAACACATTGTCGTTGCCCGTTCAACATGAGCCTTCACTGGCCACTGAACATGTAACATCAAGCTGTGCAGGGGTGATTTGTTTCTACACCAACTTCAGGTGAAAGGGCAGAAGAGTCTTGATGCTTTCTTTCACCTTTGGTGTCCACCATTGCTGCCAAGACAGCCTCCAACTGCGTGAAGCACTGGTCCCTGTTGGTTCCCAATCTTCACTGCAAAGCTTCAGCAAAGAGACCCATGCATAAGCTTTGCCATTGACACTGAAGATCCCCAACACCTCTCCTGCTTCGAAGGATCTGCCACCATCCACAGCAAGCAACACAGTATCACCTGTAGAGACTTTGCCGTTGGAAAGCTTTGCAGAAGCACTTCAGGACCAAATTCATTTTGAAGAAATGCTGCAAAATCCTTTGGAGGATCCCTTGGTTGTAACACAACGTGACCAGACTGAAAGAGATCAGGTTCTCGAGTCTTGAACAGCTCCTCTGCCAATGTCTCTTCAAGTAATGACTTTTCAAAGACAGAGGTATTCATCAGGGGATTTGCAGCCTTCTTGACTGCCTTGTGTTTGCGCTCAGTGGACCAACAAGCTGGCGGGAAGCCATGGGTGGTCAACCCCTATAACAAATGGAGAAGCCAATGGTATTTCCTAGGCACCTTGGCCAGCCAGCCTGCTTTGCCATAGGCTTCAAGGCCATCCTCAACTGCTGACAGGGCCTGCCACACTTGACCCTGATGCAGCAGTTCCACCAAAAAGCATTGTGCAAAGCAAGCATCACAAACCTCATTGGCACAGCCAGAAGGCTTCACAACTTTCACAACCCAATAGACAGACAAAGGTGCAAGACCTCATTGCATTCGGCTCACGTCCCCCCAGCTCGCTGCCCCCAGTTTCCTTCTTCCAGTTTCCTTCTTCCAGTTCTCTTTATCCAGTTGCCTTCCCACAGTCCCTGCTTCCTTCCCACAATTCCCTTCCTCCAGTTCCCTTGCTCCAATTCCCTTCCCCCTAGTTCCTTTCCCACAGTTCCCTTCCTCCAGTTTCGGCGTCCCGTGGGTCCCGCCTGTTGGGCTTGTGTAAAGGACCGTTCTCCCACTTCGCCCTTCCCACAGTTCCTTTCCTCCAGTTCCCTTCCTACAGTTCCCTTCCCACAGTTCCCTTCCACCAGTTCCCTTCCTGGTTGCCTCCAGTTCCCTTCCCACAGTTCCCTTCCGCCAGTTCCCTTCCTGGTTGCCTCCAGTTCCCTTCCCACAGTTCCCTTCCTCCAGTTCCCTTCCCACAGTTCCTTGCCTCCAGTTCCCTTCCCACAGTCCCCTTCCACCAGTTCCTACAGTTCCCGCCCTCCAGTGCCCTACCCGCACTTCCCATCCTCCAGTTCCTTTCCCACAGTTCCCTTCCACCAGTTCCTTTCCCACAGTTTCCTGCCTCCAGTTCCCTTCTTCCAGTGCAGCATCAAATTGAGGTGGTGCCGTTTCAAGTCAAAATCTGAAATTAATATTGGTGGATGTCCCTTTTCAATTCAGGACCTAGGTGATTTTTTCTTACAATGGTGCCTGTTTGTTTGCGAGCTGCTGTGCTTTACGGTGATTCAACATGCAATGTTGTTTGCAATGCAAGTTTGCTGCTCAAGCTGGCCACCTTGTTGGCAAAGGGCAGCCACTTAGAGATGGATGCTGGTTCATCAGAGAAAAGGCAAAGGCTTGAAAGCCTAAGAAGGAAGCCAGTCCCAACCATGCTGTAGCAGGTCATTGAAAACCTCATCTCCATGCTTGGCCATGATACTGTCCAAAGTGAGGGGTTCATTGTCTTCTGTAAGGCAATCACCACATTGCACAGTCCAGTGGCTACAAGAGACAGTCTCTGTGACAGGGGCAAGCTTCTTGCTGGATGAAGCCACCAGGTCAGCATTGGCAGTATACTGTTTCCTCTTGGTGTTTGGACATGATGAAACTTCAAAGGCGATTGCACTTGCCAGCTTGCTTGCATCACATCTAATGGACAGGACTCTTTGTCCTTTGAAATGAGCACCATGTGCATTCACCATGGAGCCCGGCCTATTGCATGGATGAACCAACACTTGGTCACAAGTCCACTTTTGCTTGTAGATTCTTCCATCCTTTGCCAAAACGGCCATCGTTTGCTGTGCTTTCATTGAAGGCTCCATGGCTGCAGTGGCAGTGTCAAGACAAGGTAACAGTGCACATGCTTTCTTGCTGTTGGCTGTGTTTGTGTTGTGTGCATGTAGCCACATTCAAAGCCTTCTTTCTCATGTCCTTCAGCCCTTGCACCTTTGGGCTTGATGCCAAAGGGCTTGATGCCAAACTTGCATTCTTGGGAATGCTGTTGGTTGAACATGCATACTCAACCCTTCCAACAACTGTTAATAAGAAGCTTGGATTTGGCTAATGAAAAATGTGTTGACCTTGATGAAAGGAGCCTGCAAAGGTAATGAGCCTGCAAGGGGAAAAGTATAATGAGCTTGCAAGAGCAAAAGCAATGAGCTGCAAGGGCAAAAGTAATGAGCCTGCAGGGGCAAAGGCAATGAGCTTGCAAGGTCCAAAGCCATATGAGCCTGTACAGGTGGCCAAAGAAATGAGCTTGTACGGGCACTTGCAAACATGAACAGGCAAACTTTTTCCTCCACTCCCAAATCAATCAAACTTCACTCTTCTCATCATCACTGGGCCTCCTGTACTTTCTCTTCTTGCAGGCTGTCTCTAGCATACTGCACTTCTTGCAAGAACTCAAAGACAGCCGCCAACTGAGTAGGATCCAGGGCCACAACCAAGTCTGCCGATGCCAACCTCTTCAAAGGGCAGTAGATGTCCACTTGTGTTCCATTGACACCCACTGTCACCACCTGTGGACTGGTCCTCTTCTGTCTCTTTGGCTGGTCCTTCTCCTCTTCAAAGACCTCTTGAGCTTCAGCTCTCGCACCTTTAGGCTTGATGCCAAGCTTGCATTCTTGGGAATGCTAGAGGTGCAGCTTGAGCACAGCAAGGTCAAAAGAGCCTGTGAAGTCCACTGAAGCTTCAGCCACTCCCTGCCACAATGGTTCCCCACCAAGCCCTGAGGGATGGCACACAACTTGCCATCGCCAAAGCTCATCTTCAGGGAGCGCTCCATGACCACTTTAGGAGGCATGCTTGCAAGAACTTGATCACTACCAGATCCAGAAATGGGCTGCGCAAACAAGATCCGGGGTCTTGACGAATTTCGCTTTTTTGGGTACGGAATCAATGACCTGCTCGTCTGATGTCGATGAACTCGAGTCCGATGAACTCGCTGATGAGCTCTCCACCGTTTCCAGTTCCACTGGATCCAAAGCTTGTTCTGGCTGATCAAATTTGAACCACGTGAATTCAAAAGCCGGCAAATCTTTGCGATACATGTCCAGTTGAACTGGGGGCTCGGTCAAAGGGGTCTGGCCGCCGCGATGTTGCGCGATCTTCGGGCGGAATCCCTGGTGAACCTCTTGGATCACTTGACGCTGAAAGGACAAGGCGCCCCATACGGAATCTCGCCCATAAAGGCGGAGTGATTGACGGGGGTCACTGTGGTGTCCCTGTTGAAGTCTTTGGTCATCCGAGACTTTGCCATGAAGTTGAGGCCCCCCACGACAAAAAGGTGGCCTTGAGACTATGCATGGTATAGTTCAACTCCAGCTTATTCATCGGACTAGGGCTACTGCGCCAAGGGGCGTGGAGCCAAATCCGGAGGAATTGCAAAGCTTTGGGGTAAGACACGGGGATGAAATCGGGGTTCACTGGCATTGGGTGCAAGGTTTTGTGTTCACACAGAAGGTTGAACTTGCAAGAGCAACAGACTTATAATGAGTTTACAAGAGCAATGGATAATGAGCTTACAAGAGCAATGAAGAATGAGCTTCCAAGAGCAATGCAAACTTGAGCTTACAAGAGCAATTGAAGCCAAAAAACAATTTTTTGACAGAAAAACATAAACAATTTCTGGGTCAACATACTTTTTCCAACAGTTGGATGTAAACAAAACTTTTACTTTTCATACTGTTTTGGTATACTTCTAACCTTGCTAACGCCCTTAGTGCTAATGTACCTAACCCTGCTAACCCTCTAAGGACAATATGGTCATTAGCTTAACACCTTAGCTAATGTTCAAAACTCTTAAACTACATTACAGACATCATAACATGCTATAAGTTATTATTAATATGCTATGACACTCTTAGAATGTAATAGCTAATGCCTATAACCCTCATAACACACTAGTAATGACCAGGCCCATCTAAGTTGGGATTCCCGCGGCCTGGGTGGAGAGCGCGTTTTGCGTGGCGCCGTGCCACTGGGGAGCGCGAAACAGGCTGGCGTAAACGCGGCGTGTCGCTGGTGAGCGGGATGATTTGCGGTATCATGCGACATGTTTGCTTGTAGTGTATGGGCAGACGGTGCGGCGACACGACGTTCGTGATGTCGCAGTGCCATTGGGATTTGCGCGGCCTTGGTGGAAAGTGCGTATGCGTAGCGCCGTGCCACTGGCGAGCGCGAGACAGGCTGGCGTAAACACGGCGTGTCGCTCGGGATGATTTGTCGTATCAAGAGTGTCCCAAAAGAGTGGCCTGCAGGAGCTTCCTAAAAGAGTGACCCACAAGAGTGTCCTACAAGAGTGTCCCACAAGAGTGCCCTACAAGAGTGTCCCATAAGACTGTCCCACAATAGTGTCCTACAAAAGTGTCCCAGATAGAGTGTCCCAAAAGAGTGCCCCGCAAGAGCTCCCTACAAGAGTGACCCACAAGAGTGTCCTACAAGAGTGTGCCACAAGATTGTCCTACAAGAGTGTCCTACAAGAGTCCCGCAAGAGTGTCCTATAAGAGCGTCGTCCCACAAGAGTGTCCTACAAGAGTGTCCCGCAAGAGTTTCCTGCAAGAGTGTCACACAAGAGTGTCCCACAAGAGTGTCCCACAAGAGTGTCCTACAAGAGTGTCCCACAAGAGTGTCCCACAAGAGTGTCCTGTAAGAGTGACCCACAAGAGTGTCCTACAAGAGTGCCTCACAAGAGTGTCCCACAAGAATGTCCGACAAGAGTGTCATAAGAGTGACCCAGAAGAGTGTCCTATAAGAGTGTTCCACAAGGGTGTCCTACAAGAGTGTCTCACAAGAGAGTGTCCCATAAGAGTGACCCACAAGAGTGTCCTACAAGAGTGTCCCGTAAGAGTGTCCTGTAAGAGTGTTCCACAAGAGTGTCCTACAAGAGTGACCCACAAGAGTGTCCTACAAGAGTTTCCTACAAGAGTGACCCACAAGAGTGTCCTACAAGAGTTTGCTACAAGAGTGTCCCGCAAGAGTGTCCCACAAGCGTGTCCTATAAGAGTGTCCCACAAGAGTGTCCTACAAGAGTGTCCCGCAAGAGTTTCCTACAAGAGTGTCACACAAGAGTGTCCCACAAGAGTTTCCTACAAGAGTGTCCCACAAGAGTGTCCCACAAGAGTGTCCCACAAGTGTGTCCCAGAAGAGTGCCCCACAAGAGTGTCCTACAAGAGTGTCATTTGGACCTATGTAGCTTTTCGAACCGTGTTTGCATTCGGGTTCGTGGGCTCCATCTTTTGATCATTTGGGATGAGTTGTCCGTAGCCATTTTGGCTCAAGGTCTGTTTGGTAGCCAGCCCAGAAGCCCCGCGAGCTGTGCTTGCAACCTTCAACTGGTGCCATGGCTCGTTTTGCAGCCTTGTGCATGTGGGTTTGTATTTTTTTGGCATGTACTTCCTGATGTAGTGGTTGGAAGTTCGACTTGAGCAATTCATACCCTTGAATCATACCCCCGAATCATATCCCTCAAAACGTTACACGTAAGAACCAGGTGTTAAGGTGAAGTTTTTGGTTGGTCTTTGTCGATGTCCATGAGCCAATGGTGCATGACGTTTGCAATTGTGTGATCCATGACCCCTCAATTTGGCCAAAATTGTTTGTGTCTTCTTGTGGGAAGAGCAAAGGCTCACATCCCAGGGGTACTCATAATGTTCCCATGTACTCTCCCTTGGGAAGAAGAGCCAAAGGACCGCCTTCTTTTGCAGAATCTAATGGCCATACGAATCACACCCGATTCATGCCCGATTCATACCCGAATAATCACGCACCTCCACACAGTCTCCCACCCATCCCACATCCTGGTTGTTTTGGTGGGGACTGCAGAGGGCCACTGGAGTCTTTGGTGGAAAAGTGCATTTGCCTAGTCTGCCCAGCATCCAACAGATGCTGCTTGCCTACTGCCTCGGCGCAGAGTGGACCCACTGCTGGAACTCCAGCTAATCCAACAATACAACTTCAAAGCTGCGAATCATACCCTCGAATCATACCCCCGAATCAAACCCGAATCATACCCTTGAATCGTACCACCTATTCAAACTTCCCGGCCCGACTACGGTAAAAAAACACACCCATGTTGGCTGCTGTGAGCCTGGCTGCAGGTGGAGTGGAACCTGTGGAACCCACAGATGTGGCGCTGGCATCCGTTTTCGGGTATACGCGTTTTCGCCAAGAAGCGCCATGCTCCCACTCCAAGGCAAAAGTCTGGAGAGTTGTCTGGCTGATTTTCAGGAGTTGCTGATGAAAGGCGATGTGAAAGAGAAAGCCAAATTTGACAGATCTGGATACAGATCTCAATTGAGGAGAACTGTGAGGAGGCTGTGTGAGAGGCTTCAACTGGTGCCTGCCTTGTGCATGTTGGCTGCTGTGAGCTGCAGGTGGAGGAACTGTAGGTCGACAGGCGCCGGAGGAACCTGTGGAACCTGGGCGCCGGAGGAGCCGCAGGCAGCGGAGGCTCCGGTGTCCCAGTACTTTGTGACCCAAGTGGTGCCGTTTGTGGCAGGCAGCGAGTGCTGGCATCCGTTTTCGTGTAGCGTTTTCGCCAAGAAGCGCCTTGCTCCCGCTCCACAACCCTGAGAATCATAGCTTTTGGAAGCTCAAGTTGGGAAGCTCCATTTTGGAGCTGCTAATGTGTATGCTCAAGCCTTTCCTGCCTCTTTCAAACAACAGAACATTGCCCCAGTGGTTGCCTGCACAAGGCAAACAACAATAAGCTGAGTTTGCTTGCACAAGGCCAAGAGCTGAAGCTTTTTCCCGAATGCGTAGCGAAGGGTTCTCGTTTAACTCCGTGGGGTCTGGGGGTATAGAGCCTTGTTCGCGACCCGTTGTTTCTACGTCCGCAACCGTTCGCAACCGTTCGCAGTAGGCGCTGCCAATTGGGGGAAGCTTTTGGAGAGGGTTTAGGATGAAAACGTGACGTGATCCGATCAGATTCCTGTGAAATAGCGAGGAATCGTGTGGAAATGTAAGATGTTGAAGTGTGGAGGATGATTTCACTGCGCAGGCGCAGCGTTTTGGGAGATCCGCAGTGTGCTGCGCAGTTCCATTGGGATTAGCGTTTGGAGAGTGGTGTTTTGGGGTGTTGGATGTGGCCGTGCCATTGGGATTTGCTTTTCAGGGTGTGACATCGAAGCTCTGTTTTCGTGACAAGTTTCAGCTGAAATGGCGATTTTGGTGGGAGCGTGCTCAGAACGGGTCGAAATCATTCCAAACATGTGATGTGGTGCAAATTTTGAAGGTTCGATGAGATGATATTGTCCCTTTTCGTGGCAGGCTCAGGCGCAGTACTTTGTGCGCGTCAGACGTGTGGACGCGGAAAGATTCGTGGCAGGCGCAGGGAATCGTGAGGTCGTGAGTTGTGGTATAGAGGTGCGGGATGGTATCATGTGATATATGTTTGCTTCAAGTGTGTGGGCAGACCGTGTGGCGACATGGCGTTCGTGATGTTGCAGTGCCATTAGGATTTGCGCGGCCTTGGTGGGAAGTGTGTTTGCGTGGCGCCGTGCCACTGGGGAGCGCGAAACAGGCTGGCGTAAACGCCGCGTGTCGCTGGTGGGCGGGGTGATTTGTGGTATCATGTGATATGTTTGCTTCTAGTGTCTGGGCAGACCGTGTGGCGACGTGACGTTCGTGATGTCGCAGTGCCATTGGGATTTGCGCGGCCTTGGGGGAAAGTGCGTTTGCGTGGCGCCGTGCCACAGGGGAGCGCGAAACATGCTGGCGTAAACGCGGCGTGTCGCTGGTGAGCGGGATGATTTGTGGTATCAAGAGTGTCCCTCAAAGAGTGCCCCGCAAGAACTTCCCACAAGAGTGTCTCACAAGAGGGTCCCGTATGAGTGTCCCACAAGAGTTTCCTTCAAGAGTGTCCCGCAAGAGTGTCCTATACAAGAGTGTCCCATAAGAGTGCCCTACAAGAGTGTCCCACAAGAGTGTCCCGCAAGAGTGTCCCGCAACAGTGTCCCACAAGAGTGTCTCACAAGAGTGTCCCTTAAGAGTGTCCTACAAGAGTATCCACAAGAGTGCCCCACAAGAATGTCCCACAAGAGTGTCCCGCAAGAGTGTCCCACAAGAGTGTCCCGTATGATTGTCCCACAAGAGTGTCCTACAAGAGTGTCGTCTAAGAGTGACCCACAAGAGTGTCCTGCAAGAGTGTCCCACAAGAGTGTCCTATACAAGAGTGTCCCACAAGAGTGTCCTACAAGAGTGTTCCACAAGAGTGTCCCACAAGAGTGTCCCGCAACAGTGTCCCACAAGAGTGTCCCACAAGAGTGTCCGACAAGAGTGTCCCGTAAGAGTGTGCTGTAAGAGTGTTCCACAAGAGTTTGCTACAAGAGTGACCCACAAGAGTGTCCTACAAGAGTGTCCTACAAGAGAGTCCCACAAGAGTGTTACACAAGAGTGTCCTATAAGAGTGTCCCACAAGAGTGTCCTACAAGAGTGTCCCACAAGAGTTTCCGACAAGAGTGTCCAACAAGAGTGTCCCACATGAGTGTCCCACAAGAGTGTCCTACAAGAGTGTCCTACAAGAGTGTCCGACAGGAGTGTCCCATAAGAGTGACCCACAAGAGTGTCCTACAAGAGTGTCTCACAAGAGTGTCCTACAAGAGTGCCCCGTAAGAGTGACCCACAAGAGTGTCCTACAAGAGTGTCCTACAAGAGTGTCCCGCAAGAGTGTCCTACAAGAGTGTTCCAAAACAGTGCCCCGCAAGAGCTTCCTAAAAGAGTGACCACAAGTGTCCTACAAGAGTGTCCCACAAGAGTGTCCTACAAGAGTGTCCCACAAGAGAGTCCCACAAGAGTGTCCCACAAGAGTGTCCCACAAGAGTGTCCTACAAGAGTGTCATTTGGACATGTGTAGTTTTTCGAACGTGTTTGCATTGGGGGGTCGTGGGCTCCATCTTGTTTTTCCCGAATGCGTAGCGAAGGGTAATCGTTTAACTCTGGGGGTCTGGGGGTAGAGCCTTGTTCGCGACCGGTTGTTTCTATGTTGGCAACCGTCCGCAGGTGTTCGCAGTAGAGCGCTAAGGCGCTGCCATTGGGGGAAGCTTTTGCAAGTGACTTTTCATGGATGTGTCACGTGTCAGTTTGCAACGCTATTCCATTGTGATTTGCATGAAATAACATGTCGCGCAAGAAGCGTGATGCATTTCGCTGCACAGGCGCAGCAGTTCCATTGGGATTAGCATTTGGAGAGTCATGTTTTTGGGGTGTTGGATGTGCGTTTCAGGGTGTGGCATCGAAGCTCTGTTGTCGTGACCAGTCTCAGCTGAAATGGCGATTTTGGTGGATGTGCTTAAAACGGGTCGAAATCATTCCAAACGTGTGGTGTGGTGCAAATTTTGTTGAAGCTGACATGAGACGATATTATCACTTTTCGTGGCAGGCGCAGTACTTTGTCTGGGTTTTGAGGCGTGGAAGCGCGATTCTCGTGGCAGGCGCAGGGAATGGTGAGGTTGCGAGGTGTGACGGAGGTGACATTTCGTGGCAGGCGCAGTACTTTGTGCGCGTTAGACGTGTGGATGCGGAAAGATTCGTGGCAGCCGCAGGGAATTGCGAGGTCGTGAGTTGTGGTAGAGGTGAATGTCGCTGTGGGATTTCCGTGTGAACGGGTGTTGTTTGGAGGGGCTGGACTCGCGAAAGCTTGGCAGGGCTGCGTGATGTGTGTGCTCCGATGGGTGTTTCCGCTTGACTTTTGGAGGAAGTCTCGTACGAAATGCTCGTTGCAGACTTTGACATGTGAGTTTTGGACGAAGTCTCGTACGAAACGCTCGTTTTGGAGACTTGACACGTGACTTTTGGAGGAAGTCTCGTACGAAACGCTCGTTTTGGAGACTTGACATGTCACTTTTGGAGGAAGTCTCGTACCAAACGCTCGTTTTGGAGACTTGACGTGTGACTTTTGGAGGAAGTCTCGTACGAAGAGTGCCCTACAAGAGTGTCCCACAAGATTGTCCTACAAGAGTGTCCCACAAGAGTTTCCTACAAGAGTATCCCACAAGAGTTTCGTACAAGAGTGTCCCACAAGATTGTCCTACAGGAGTGTCCCACAAGAGTGTCCTACAAGAGTGTCCCACAAGAGTGTCCTACAAGAGTATCCCACAAGAGTTTCCTTCAAGAGTGTCCGGCAAGAGTGTCTCACAAGAGTGTCCCACAAGAGCGTCCTACAAGAGTGTCCCAAAAGAGTGTCCCGTATGAGTGTCCCACAAGAGTGTCCCACAAGAGTGTCTCACAAGTGTGTCCCACAAGAGTGTCCGACAAGAGTGTCCCATAAGAGTGACCCACAAGAGTGTCCTACAAGAGTGTCCTGTAAGAGTGTCCCACAAGAGTGTCCTACAAGAGTGTCCCACAAGAGTGTCCTACAAGAGTGTCCCGTAAGAGTGTCCCACAAGAGTGTGCGACAAGAGTGTCCTACAGGAGTGTCCCACAAGAGTGTCCTACAAGAGTGTCCCACAAGAGTGTCCTACAAGAGTATCCGACAAGAGTTTCCTACAAGAGTGTCCCGCAAGAGAGTGTCCTACAACAGTGTCCCACACCAGTGTCCCACAAGAGTGTCCTACAAGAGTGTCTCACAAGTGTGTCCCACAAGAGTGTCCGACAAGAGTGTCCCATAAGAGTGACCCCCGAGAGTGTCCTACAAGAGTGTCCCATAAGAGTGACCCACAAGAGTGTCCTACAAGAGTGTCCCGTAAGAGTGTCCCACAAGAATGTCCTACAAGAGTGTCCCACAAGAGTGTCCTACAAGAGTGCCCCGTAAGAGTGTCCCACAAGAGTGTCCACAAGAGTGTCCCGCAACCGTGTCCCACAAGAGTGTCTCACAAGAGTGTCCCTTAGGTCCCTTAAGAGTGTCCCAAAAGACTGTCCGAGAAGAGTGTCGGAGAAGCGTGTCCTACAAGAGTGTCCCACAAGAGTTTCCTACAAGAGTGTCCCACAAGAGTGTCCCACAAGAGTGTCCCGCAACAGGGTCCCACAAGAGTGTCCTACAAGAGTGTCCCACAAGAGTGTCCCACAAGAGTATCCCACAAGAGTTTTCTACAAGAGTGTCCCACAAGAGTGTCCCACAAGAGTGGCCTACAAGAGTGTCCCACAAGAGTGTCCCACAAGAGTGTCCCGTATGAGTGTCCCACAAGAGTGTCCCACAAGAGTGTCCCGCAACAGGGTCCCACAAGGGTGTCCCACAACAGTGTCCCACAAGAGTGTCCTACAAGAGTGTCCCACAAGAGTTTCCTACAAGAGTGCCCCACAAGAGTGCCCCACAAGAGTGTCCTACAGGAGTGTCCCACAAGAGTGTCCTACAAGAGTGTCCCACAAGAGTGTCCTACAAGAGTATCCGACAAGAGTTTCCTACAAGAGTGTCCCGCAAGAGAGTGTCCTACAACAGTGTCCCACAACAGTGTCCCATATGAGTGTCCCACAAGAGTGTCCCACAAGAGTGTCTCACAAGTGTGTCCCACAAGAGTGTCCTACAAGAGCGTGCTACAAGAGTGTACCGTAAGAGTGTTCCACAAGAGTGTCCTACAAGAGTGTCCCACAAGAGCGTCCTACAAGAGTGTCACGTAAGAGTGTCCCACAAGAGTGTCCCACAAGAGTGTCCCGCAACAGTGTCCCACAAGAGTGTCTCACAAGAGTGTCCCTTAAGAGTGTCCCACAAGAGTGTCCCTTAAGAGTGTCCCACAAGAGTGTCCTACAAGAGTGCCCCACAAGAGTTTCCTACAAGAGTGTCCCACAAGAGTGTCCCTAAAAGAGTGCCCCGCAAGAGCTTCCCACAAGAGTGTCTCACAAGTGTGTCCCACAAGAGTGTCCCAGAAGACTGTCCCACAAGAGTGTGCCACAAGAGTGTCCCGTAAGAGTGTCCCACAAGAGTTTCCTACAAGAGTGACCCACAAGAGTGACCCACAAGAGTGTGCTACAAGAGTGTCCTACAAGAGTGTCTCACAGAGTGTCTCACAAGAGTTTCCCATAAGAGTGACCACAAGAGTGTCCTACAAGAGTGTGCGACAAGAGTGTCCCGTATGAGTGTCCCGCAAGAGTGTCCTACTAGAGTGTCCCACAAGAGTGTCCCAGAAGACTGTCCCACAAGAGTGTCCCACAAGAGTGTGCCACAAGAGTGTCCCGGAAGAGTGTCCCACAAGAGTGTCCTACAAGAGTGACCCACAAGAGTGTCCCACAAGAGTGTCCCAAAAGAGTGTCATTTGTAGCTTTTCGAACGTGTTTGCATTCGGGTTCGTGGGCTCTATCTTGTTTTTTGTTTTTTCAACTGGGGTTTAGAATTGTGTTTGATATATTTTTGTTTATGTATATACATATATGTATTTTGTCATGATGGTGTTTTCAGAATTTTTTTTTGAGAACTGATCGCGAAATCATGTCCGATCCTTTAGGTTGGCGCGTTTTCTTCGTTCTCGCCGGGTGAGATGTTGCCATCGCAACCACTTGAGCAAAGGAGAGAGGAAGGAAGGTGATCAGCATGTCTTTTATGTCGACGTTGGATTAGTCAACCCCCTCTCCCCTTCAAGGTCAACAAGGTTAGGTTAGATATTGATATTGCTATTATATAGGATTCTGTGTGAACCTTCAGACTTTAAGGGACACTTAAAGAATTTAAGCTAGGGAGATTTTAGGAAGATTGCTTGGGAAAACATTTGCAGCTGCAAGCTTAGATTGCAGTTTTAAACAATGATATTGTTTCAAGTTCTGGGGGCAGATGGGCTTGATTGATATGGGGAGGTTGGTTAATCCTTGGTTGACATTGCAGTCAGTCTTTCTCTTTTCGAGGAACCAAAAGGAGACCCACATGAGAAAAACAAACACGCTCGAGGGGCGTACCACCCAAGGGGACGAGAAAAGCACCAGATCCGTTGGAATCTGCATCCCCAGGATGCAGATTTGGTCTTCGCGCCACCTCTCCTCCTACTTCAGCCTTCGTGCCCAGCGAGATCAGGCGGGTCACGGTTCGCCGTCCGCCGTTGGCGGTGCGTTTCAGTGTCGCGCGAACGTCAGGGGTTTCCCAGCGTTGAACTCCGAAAGGTCGGGAGCCGGCAAAAAAATGAACGCCCCCAGCAATCCAGACAGATCTTCAATGGTTGTGATTGGAGTTGTTCCCCAGTTTTTCCCAATGTTTAATGAGTTTTGGACAACCTGTCGTGAGTCGAATGTGTGTGCACAGACGCCCAGCTGGATGGATGAAGAGGTGGATCGGAACCTGGTGAAGCACTCACCCAGATAAAAATGAATAACCTATAACCGTTTTTTTGGGGGGGCATTGAATCAATGCCATTGATTTCTGGTTGGTGACCTTTCTATTTTTCCAGAGTCACTTCAACATCCACGATAGAGAGGTGAAGTTCCTGGACGTTTCTCCAAGTCCGAAGTCTCAAAGTTTTTGATCCGTCAGAGGTTTCTTCCACTAAGACGGCTTCAGCATATATGCCAGCACCAAAGTACATAGGAAAAGGGGTGTCCATAAACCTACCTTTCTGTCATGCTGGTGATCATTTTGCCAGCCCAGTTGATCCATCTTGATCCCAAAAACAAGATGATGTGATCAGTGCCTGCACCGTGTTTTCTAGTACTGTAGAGCAAGAAATGGGGCATGGTTTGACAGGTACATACCGGGGCTTTGATTTAAACAACTGGTATCTTCTCATGGTACAAAAGAGGACTTAGCCGCTCTCCGCTTGCTATCCGACCTCTATCCACATCCGTCAGAGACCGGACGTCTATCCGCTCTCGCGTACCGCAGTTTTGGCTCGTGAGGACCCCAAGTCTCTCAACCCGACTCCTGATGGCGTTAAGTCTTGGGATGAGGACCAGTTTCGTGGCTTGTGGTTTACTCCTCGTGAGGCTCCGCGTGGTTTCGGGCTGTTTAGCAGACGGCGTGCCTGTGGCGGAGCGTCGCTTGGACTGTTTCAGTTGGATGGTTGAAGGTGGGTGGTGTGGCTCGTCCCATCCAGGGGCCGTGGATGTGACTGTCGGGCACCCCTAAATCCTCCGTTCGTTCGGCACCCCTTTGTGACTGCTGGAATCTGCTGGATCGTTCTTGTTTTTTTCATGGGTCCTTTTGGGTCATCTGGACGGCTCCGGGTTCTTGCCGGGCTTGGGACCGAGGATGTTGGTCGGCACCTCGGTCCGGGCAGATCTGAGGAGGTGCTTGAGTATCATGAT
This sequence comes from Durusdinium trenchii, assembly GCA_963970005.1. Lineage (NCBI taxonomy): Eukaryota > Dinophyceae > Suessiales > Symbiodiniaceae > Durusdinium > Durusdinium trenchii. Next base: position 1,167,421 of record CAXAMN010004224.1, read on the forward strand.
GTATCATGATAAGTAGGGTGTAGCCCACCATCCATCATCCACTGGTCATGGGATATACCCAACATAGATACGAGTATCATTCTATTCACCACCGTCGTAAGGTGGGCGCCGCGCACCCGCGCACCGCCGAACCCGGGAGCCGCCTGAACCAGGCGGTGGCAGAGCCCACCGGCGGTCTCCTGGCCCCATTCCGCGGTGTCCGTGTCATCTGTCCAGTCCACCTCAACCGGTCCCTGCCGTGGCCTGAAACGAGCCCCACACGCCTGTGTTAGCCGAGAAAACATCCCCAGACCATCCATGGAACTGACATATTTATCCAGTCCTTAAGACATGTTAAAATCACTCCAATGTATCCTGCACGTGATATGGCCCTAGGGCCCTAGGGTTCCAAGTACCTTCGCAGAAGGCGAGGACGGAGACGATTTATGTAGGCCTGGAGGCTGGAGGGCCCAACCAAGTACATTCTGAGAAGGTATGGGGATCCCTAGGGTAGGTATAAGTATAGGTTGGGTCTATCCGTTCTTACCAGTAAGAGTCAGTAAAGAAGCAAATCACTATTGAACAAGGCCTGCAACTGAACCATCATCATCCACTGTTACAGGTATTAGGATAGACCCAATATTATAGGATTGTATAGGCAAATATTCAATTATGGCCCTCAATCCGACTCGGTCTTTCATTTCATGGTCTTTCTAGTTCCACAGGTTGATGACTGGAGGGAACACTCACAGATTGTCCACCATCTTTCGCAGAGTCCATTTCTTTCGCATAGACGACACCGCCTGAAGTCCCATTCCAGGTGCATACATCAAGAACAATCAGGGCTCTGCATCTTGTCTGTGAAGCTGCCAGGGCTCTACATGCGACAGACATGGCGGTCTGTGTGTCCCGGGTGCCATGACCACCTGGGCGGTCGACCTACCGAGTGTGGGGCTGGTGCCATGACCCACAGGCTGAGGACCCAGAGAGGCCCCATGGGTTCCAACGTGACCGCGTGACCGGGTGGATCAATGCCGTCCGCCATGGAAGACCTGAGCCGCTCTAAAAACCTGCCTTTACATCTTAAGTGAGGACCTTGTCAAGGAAAGTGATACGACATAGGGAGTGACTCCAGGTTTTTAGAGTGGCTCACCTGAGAGTTTGGGAAGTCCGAAGTCGACACATCTTCGGACCTGACTGGTGCGACCTCGCAAGGAAGGAGCGACGTCACCACGCCCGAATCGGCCAGGTTTCTGCCCTCCAGCCCGGAGAGAGTCGCACTTTTATAAGCGGGTGTGGAGGGACTGTCGGCAGCCAGCACATAGCTGCAATGCGAGATGACCTTGTATACAAACAGGAACCAACAGGAACTTAAGTACGAACGGGTTCCACTCCAGGTCGGTTCATCCATCGATTCACCATCCGGACTCATTCCCGGATACGCCAAACGCCTTCCGCCGAATCGGCAACCCTGAGGACATATCCATCGGTATCTTGGAGGGTGCTTGGCCCTCTGCAGCGTTGTTGAGCGAGATGTTGAGGCTCTTGATCGGTGAGGCCTTGGGAGACTTGGACAGAGAGACTCATGACATGGGCGATGGAAGGCGGAGAACACAGCATGGCACAGCACAGGTCACCCAGCGCAGGTGACCCTGAGTTTTGTTTTTCTCGCCCATGATGATCTGAGCGGGTTCCTCCATCCAGGGTTTTGCAGGGTCGCTTGACATGCCGAGCTCATTGGCTCCTTGAAGCCTTAAGAGGATGATGGATGTCGTGTTGCCTCCTGAGAAGCACAGATCTACTTCCGTGGTTCAATGGTCACCTCGATCGACTAGATTCAAGCATCATATGTCAGTTGGTTGTTTAAAAAAATGGTGCGTCTTTGTTGGTCCCCCGAAGCGCTGAAGATCCCAGACCTTCCACTTCGCCCAGATTTTGACCTTCCACTTCTGTGTGTAGGGGCATTTAAAGGATATGGTTTCGATTTGTTTCGACCTATCGGATATATCGTATCATTGGTTTCTACCAGTTTGCATCTACAGTGGGGTGGGGGAACGACCTGTTTCTTTCTCCAGAATTTGCTCTGTAGATCTGGTAGCATGAACTTTGGCCCGCCAAGTTCGAAGGTGATTGGTTGAAACAACTTCACTCAGTGATATGCGAAGGATTGCGAAGGATTCCTCTCCCTAAAAACCCCAGGCATCCGCATGCCATCTGCATGCGGATGCCTCGCATGGTTCATTTCTTTTGTGACGTCACAACCTGGCGCTTCGATGGGCCCGGTGCCGGGCGTATAGGGCCGGGCGCTTGGTTTTTGCGCCACAATCAGGATACCATGTACATATACATGATGAGTGACTCGGTCTTTAAGACTATGAAGTCGGGCGAGATGCTTTTTTTCGCGGCATATACGTCGGTGAAGTGAGTCCTTCAAAGAGCTTCTTCTTCAAGTCGGCCGTCTAAAAAGAACAGTTGCTAGTACTCTTACTCTTCGCACGATATGTTGCTCGCCTGCATGGAGTGCCAACATCTTGAGGTGCGTTCACACCTAATTACCAGTACTATAATGGTCCAGTTTTCAGGAAGGACCCAAGGATGGGCATCCAACTCGAAAGTCAGTGCAAAACATCCCAACGGTATCTTTCTTGTCATCCTGAGTTTGTTCATTTGTTTGTTCACTCATTCATCCGTTCCTCTGGTCGTTTTGAAGAGGAAACTGCATCCTCATCGTCGACCATCTCGCAGAAAATTGGGTCGACCGATACATGGAGAACTCCTGGGCCAATCCATGTGATTTTGGCTCGACCACCTCTGAACACCCGGCGCCGTGGAGGGGTTCGTCACCGAACCGGCAGGAACCCCGTCCAACCCCTCCAAGTGGGGCACCCCTGGCACCATGGGATTCCAGTCCAGCCAGTCGTGAAGGTTTGTGCAAAAAGTACAACGTTTCGTGAGTTTGACAACTGGCAGAACTTTGAAGTCTGACAGTTTCTGACCCAGAATTGGTCTATCGACCTACGTGAAGGTCGAACATTGAACCTGCAGTTTAGAGCAAATTGAACTCGCCCAGCTGCCCAAACGTAGCTGGGACATGCTGGGACCAGCCGGACCTGACAAGTCGGCACCGCTGATACGGCTAAGAAGTCCAGCAAAGTAGCTTACTGGTAGATCTTTCTCTGAGTGGAAATCATGATCATGATCATCATGCTTCATCCTCAACGCGGTCTGGGGTCTCAAATCCTTTGGTCCCTCAAATGAGGGCTGTTTGGAGCGTCTAGAACGACCACATCCATTGTACAGGAACGATTACAGAGAGAGAGAGAGAGGGAGGCCAGGACCATTGAAATCGCAGCTCGGTCCTTTAGAGTTGCACCATGGCCAGCACCCTCCCAGCGCACCCAAAATCACATCACTGCCACGAAGCTCCGTGAAACTTCTCGGACCGCTTCCTCTCAGCCGCTGAAACTGCGAGGATTCGGTGCTGCTGCACTTGCAGAGGATCCCCACCTCTAAGAAGATCTTAAGCGCCTTCCAGCGGATCTCACAAGAGTTTCTCCAGTGCTTTGGCGCATACCGATGAGGATGTGTTTTTGATGTTTTTTGCCCACTGACAAAAGACGCTACTAGTAACAGTGTTGGTTGAAGGTGCGCGTCGCGGGGCGGAGGAAGATGAAGAGGGACTGGGCAAAAAGCAGCTTAAGAAAGTGTTTTTTTCAAGTGAAGGGTTGCTAAGAGAGTGTTCTTTTCAGATGTTTTATGTTGCTAAATGGTGCTAAAGGCTGTTCTTTTGTTCTTGGAAATAGGGTTGGCCTTGCAAAGTTGTGATGTTCAAAAGCAAATTTCCTGACGAACGAATTGATCCAAGATAGCGAACGTCCAGACGAACGAAATGATCCAAGATCATCCGCTGTTGACGCACCCATGCACGGGTTTTACGGTGAAAAAGAGGCCTTTGCAACGCCCTACTTAGTCTTGGTGAGGACTAATTGCTAGCATGTAGGTCAATTGCAGTTGTCTTGTACCAGTGGGACTACTGCGTCAATAACACCAACAAAAGGCCTTGATAGCTCGTCAAAAAATCCACTGTTGCAGGGAGTAATGCCCAATCTGCTTTACAAATATACTGGTTTCAAATCATTCGGTCTTGGGTCGTGCCATGTTGTGCCGGTTCTTCGCAAAGATTCCCTCTCAGGAACGTCACAGATGAAGTCTTCGAAGAGGTGCTTTCAGCTGTGAGTTGCTATGACGTGCAACATGTGATGCAATCCTTGAACTTCCTGTCGCAGGAATTCCAGGCAAGGCACCAAAAACAATCCAAGTGTTGCATGAGTTCCCAGAATGAACACCGTGAACAACTGCGCAGCGTTGAACTTGTTGCTTTATCACCTCCGCACCTAGTCTTTGGTTTATAGTGGAGCAGAGAGGACGTCTTTTACTTTTTCGACGGTCGCTTTCGGCCTCGGACCGATACACGAACAGCACTTCGAGAGGGTTTGTCTTGTGCTTATCGATCGAAACAAACGATGTGTGATGTGTGACCTTCCACAAGTGCCATGTTGAACATGGTAAACCTCCTTGGCCGCTTCGGATTTGCCACGTCGTCCCCGAATTCTTGAACCTGTGACTTCTCGCCTGCATGTTTTGTTTCGGCTGAGACAAAGACGTCGACAGGTGGATCTCGGTCAAGGGAAGCTCCAGATTCGGGTGACCAACGCCTCCATGGACAGCCTGGCCCATCGCAAGATCTCAGCGAAATCGACGACCAAAGCAAGCGGCTAGGCAGAACCCCAGGTCGACCCTTCCAGTGGGAGGAGAGTGGGAAGGTCAAGTAGGTTGTCATGTACGATTTGGGGGGCAACGGAGTGGAGAGAAAAGAGATCCTGGACATTCCTGGACCAAGAAGCTAACCAAGATCCTCCTATAACCTAACCAAGAACTCACCCCAGATCCTGAACCTAAGCAAGATCTTTAAAGATCCAACCCAAGAAGCACGAAATAGATTGTTGATGCGAAGTGGAGGATGATTTTGGCCCTTAGCAATGTGAGGGTGCCTTTAATTTCAATCAAGGGACGGTAGAAGCTTTGAGACATTTTTAGCAGCGTGAGTGACCGGGTGAGTAATTTGGCCCAAATCGGGGTTCGCGGAAGGACTTTAGCAATAGCTGCAGGGGTTGATTCTGCCGGTACATGAAATCGAGAAGTGTACCTAGCTATAGAAGTTTGAAGAAGGTGCACATGTTGAGAAGTGTACCAAGTTGTTCGATGTGCAACGCACAAATCGAGAAGTGAATGACTGGAGCCTTTTTTTGTCCGAGAAAAGGTGCCTTTCGAGCACACGCGGGTTATGAGCCCAACTGTTTCCGGACGGCCGTAAGTCCACCTGTGATCGCTACGTCAGCGACGCAGTGCTGGTCCCCATGTCGCGGGCAGCTGGCGGCGCGAAAGCGGTGAAGGCCGCGAAGGCCTTGGGCGGCACCGAGTCGCCGGAAGGCGCCTCTTCGATGGAGAGCGCAAAAGAAGACTCGGGAGTGCTGGCCTTGGAGGACATCGGCCCGAGCGAAGGAGCGCTGGTGGCGGCCTCTCGTGATCTATGTCCTCTAGGACCTCCGACTTCGTATGGCCCTCAGAGGAGGGAAGAAGGCCGAAAGAGGGATGGAAAAGGTCAAGGTTCGACCCAGCAGACGGTCCAGGTGAACCCCTTTTGGTCAGAGAGGATCCAAGGGGAAGCGCTGCTGAGGGCGATGAGGCCGGCATCACTGGGACCCACGGAGGAGACTGGTGCGGCTAGCCGGGTGGAGCCTGATGATGGCGGCCAGGGGACCTTCGTGGATGTGCAGGAGGTGCTCAAGGCTGTCCTCTCGCAGAATGCCGCCTTGAAGAAAGAGTTGATTGAGTTGAAGAAGAAGGTGGAAGCCAGAGACTTGAAGGAGGTGAAGGATCAGAAGCCTAAACCACCGTCGAGTACACCACCACCTTCACCTCCGAAGGGGCCACCGCCGAAGACTCCGGATCGGACTTTCGAGAGTCAGGCATGGGTCGACCTCGGGAAGATGCCGGAGTTCCCAAGCGGTATGGTGCCAATGACACCGGGTCCGCGAGGAGAAGACTGGGCGCTATGGCCTGCTCAAGATCAGCGTTCGGGAGTACCTCAAGTGCCAGGTTCTTGGGAAGTTCATGGCAGAGGGCAACAACCTGGAGGTCGACGGCCAGGTGATCCAGGAGATTGTCATCTACCCGAGGCATCGCAGAGCAGAGCTCACCAGGCGAGCTCGCCCCTGGAGCAGGCAGCACATACAGTACTGCGACAGTTGGGACAGGGCTCAGGAGATGGCACGTCGTGGATGGGAGAGAACATCAGGACGGTGGACCTGCCGCCCTTAGCCGACCTCAAGGAGGGTGACTTGGGAAGCCTAATCCTGGGGGATTGGATCCAGTTGGTCACTCCGACCATGAAAGACCTTTCGACCAACAGCTGGATGTGGTGGGAGGAGGTCATGAGGTCAGCGGTGGAGGCGTACCAAGAATGGTTGAAGGCTGAACCGGTCCAGAAGCTCTACGTGCGACCTCGAGCACTTTTGGAGCGCCCGGGTGGATGGTCGAGGCTGGAGCAGCGGGGTCAACTGATGCTGCTGAATGCGGTGCCCTCGAGCGTGAGGTCAGAGATTCTGGCGAGCCGGACTACGAGCTCTACAGAGGTGATGTTCGCACTTTTCCGTCGATACCAACCAGGTGGGCTGGCTGAGAGGTCCAGACTCCTAAGGTCGTTGGTGGATCTCAAGACGCCTGGAAGTGTCTCGGAGCTGCTGGAAACGCTGAGGGGATGGAGACGCAGCCTCCGGAGGGCGCAGGAATTGGACATCACCACTCCAGATGCCACTTTGCTGCTCGGCGCCGTGGATCGTATGTCAACACCTGTGGTGAAGGCTTCAAGCCAGGCAGCTTTTCGGGTGAGTTCTACCAGGGCGACCCTTGGGGTGGATGTGACACTCAGTCCTGGGCTTTGCCGACGCGTTGCTGGCGGAGGCTGAGACGTTGGCATTCGGAGAGACGGCCCCCTGTGAGGAGCCAGCGAAAGCACCATCGACGGTGAAGGTCAAGGCGTTGGCGACTACGTGGGAGGAAAAGACCGACAAGGGTGCCATCAACAAGGGGAAGAATGACATCGGCGAGAAGGTCTGCCGTTTTTGGGGGACGGAAGAAGGATGTCGACGTGGACAAGAGTGCAAGTTCAAGCACGATTGGACGGGCTTGGAGAAGAAGGGAAGGTGCTTTGGGTGTTCGGCTCAGGGACACTCGAAGAAGGACTGCCCGGCCGGGAAGACGAAAGGTGGGTCGCCTGAGAAACCGGGAATCAAGTCGGTGAAGGAGAAGTTCCCACAGGCTTCATCGAAGACGGAGGGCACCGAGTCCGTGGCGAAGGTTGGGGGGAGCGAGACCGCTGAGGTGATAGCCCCCAGTGAAGGTGATCGAGGAGCTGGGACAACTAGTGATGTCAAGGATCTTCTGAGTGAAGCTACCACGCTCCTGAAGAGCCTGCGACCGGCCCCGTCGGTCAAAGCGATCAGGCTGAGCAGCCTGGAAGTTCGTGAAGGAGGACGAGCCCTATACTAGATGGTGGAGCGACCCACTGTTTGAGGAAGGCTGCAAGTGAGGAAGAATGGATGAGAGCTCAGGAGGTCAATGTGGAGCTAGCAGCGGGGACAGCTGTCTTGAGGCTGCTACCATGGACGAAGACTCTCTTGACCAAGGAGGAAGTTCAGATGATTGCGCCGCTGGGAGTGCTGATTTCCCTATAAACTATGAGGCGGTGTGGGAGAAGTCCCGCTTTGAGCTGACTGATCCAGCTGGGATCACCTTGGACACGAGGATTGAGAACTCCTGCCCAACCATTAGTGAGGAGTTGGCGATGGAGCTCATCCAGGAGATCGAGCGGAGCATGGTGAGAGAGCGCGCACGGCTTGCGTTCTTGGCCGGTGAGGAGGTGGGGTTGGAGGTGAGTGCTCAGGAGGCTAACCACCTGGAGGAGCTGAAGGACCTCTTACCTCAAGTGCCGCACCATCTGCTGGAGCGCTTGCTGCCGAAGAAGGGATGGACGGGAGAGGGGCTCCCATGGAACCGTCATGAGAGGCGGAGAATCCGGAAGGCCAGGGAGGTTGTGATCCATCTATTCAGTGGTGATTCGAAGCAGTTCTGGCGAAGAGAGCTTGAGGCTGAGAGCCGGGTGGTGCTGTGTGTGGACACCGTGATCGACCCGGCAATGAACCTCTTGAGGGACGACGTCTTCGCCTACTTGCTGGACATCGCTGACCGTGGAAACCTGTGCGCGTTGCTGGGAGGCCCACCTTGTCGAACGATGAGCCGTCTTCGATACCGGCAGCCTGGACCTCCACCTCTGAGAGAAAGGGAAGGGCCCTACCGGTTTGGCCTGCCGCAGTTGGACAGGCATCTCCAAAAGCAGGTCGAGGATGACACGGCTCTCTATCTCAGGCAGCTCTACTTGTACCATCGGGCGGCGACGGCAAGGAAGTCCCGAGTGACGCTCTCGGTGTTGGAACAGCCGGAGGATCCCGAGGAGTACATCAGGGAAGAGGAGAAGAAGCTGCAGCGCTACGCATCCTACTGGTGTTGGCCGGAGTGGAGAAAGTTCAAAGAACGATGGAACATGATGGTCAGTTTCGACCAAGGCCCGATGGGTCACCAGCGGAGAAAACCTACACGGTTGGGGACGAACGTCCCGAAGTTGGTGGAACTCCAGGACATCCGAGGATCGGGAACTGGAGGCGGAGCTGCCTTGGCGGAGGACTTGGCGGAGCGCATCAAACAAAGCCGGGAGTGGTCTGCATGGGCTCCTGGCCTCAAGGCCGCTTTGGCGGCGGGAATCCGGGAAGCCTTGTCGAACCCGGAGTGTCTGGTCAAGAAAATGGACCTCGAGGCCTGGAAAAAACATCTCCTCAACGGTCATATACCGTACTCCAGAGAATGCAAGTCGTGTGTTGTCGCTGCCTCTCGTGGACGTGCTCACAAGCGGAATCCAACACCCCGACGCATACACGCTGTCGATCGATACTGCTGGACCGTTTCAGGAGGCTGATGATCAACTTGGTCGGGGCAGGTACCTCCTCATCGGTGTCTACCTGGTTCCCGTGTCCAAGGAGGGACAGACTCTGATCCCGATCAACGAAGATGATGAACTCCCTGGAGCCATTGGGGATGGACCAGAGATCACCACGGTGGCGGAGGAGACGGCGGAGAACACGGGGGAGAAGTGGCCGGGTGACGGAGATGAGGAGGCATGGCTGGAGAAGGTCGAGAAGGAGACGGACTTCACGGTCAAGCAGATCACGATGGCCGAGATCCTGGAAAACCGGGGAACCCAGGCGGTGGTGGAAGCTCTCAGCCGATTCCATGCCAGGCTGAGGTTTTTGGGTCTTCCCATCCTGAGACTCCACTCGGATCGGGCGGGTGAGTATCAATCCCGATCCTTTGAGCGGTGGTGCCGGGAGAGGAGTGTGATGCGCACCTTCACTGATGCCGACAACTTCAGAGGAAACGGCAGGGCAGAGTGTGCGGTGGCTCAGGTGAAGCGAGGCGCTCGAACGCTCCTTTTGGCAGCAGGCCTCGATGAGAGCTACTGGTGCCACGCTGCCAGGCATTGGTCAGAGTGCAAGATGAGGAAGCAGCTGGAGTCCATGGGGCTGAAGAGGAGGGAACTGACACCATTTGGGCAGTTGGTATGGGCGAAGAGGAAGCTGTACAACGACCGGCAGAAATACCTCTCCACCACGAGGACTCAGGTGAGGGTCCTTTGTCCGGCCGTCACCATGTCATTGACGACACCGGGGTGCTTTGTTCAGGAGATCAAGACCGGAAAGTTCTTCCATTCAGGCGACATCATCGAGGTTGAGGAAGTCCCGAAGGAGGTGGAGGTGCCGGCTCGGGAAGGAGGGTTTCTCCATGAGGTTGATGAACGAGAAGATCAACCCCAGCCGAGGAAGCGACCAGGAAGAGTTCGAGGGGCCGCCAAGAGGCTTCAGATGCCAGTGGACGGTAGCTGGGCGGTTGACTGGGGGGAGCTACAACATAGGGGAGCTCAACTCCTGTCGGAGGAAGTCCGCCTGGTGGAAGAGGAAGAAGGAGAGATCTCCAACGAGCGGTTCCTGAAGGCACTCACCGTGGAGGTGGAAGCAGTCACGGAGAAGGCCGTGGAGGCTGACCGGGAGGCTCAGGCTGAGGAGGTCAGGGACATCGAGAGAGAAATGGAGGAGCATCCAGCCTTCCTGCAAACGAGGATGGTAGGCTTGGCGGAGGTTCGAAGAAACCTGGCTGAGTGGAAGCCCTCAATGGCGGAAGAGTATGGAGCCCTCGTCACTGACTCTGAGGCGGTGGAGCCCATCGACCGGAAGAAGATGGAGTCTCTAAAGAAGGAGGCCGCTGACGCAGGAAAGGACTTCGACCTGGTGCCGGCGAAGGCGATCTTCAGCAGGAAGGCCGGAACGGGCCGACACAAGTGCAGAGGAGTAGCCTGTGGCAACTTCATGCAGGCGAAGAACAGCGAGTCCACCTTTGCATCAGGAGCCAGTGGCATTGAGGTGAGGATGCTCATGAAGGTGGCGGCGGTCCGAGGGTGGGATCTCTCGACCATTGATGTCAAAACGGCATTCCTCAATGCACCCGTGGAGGAGTCGGCGGAGAGGGGGGTCGTGATAGTGGAGCCACCCCGGATCTTCCGGGAGGCGGAGGTGCTTCAAAGCCCGGGAGAGCTTTGGCTGGTGAGGAAGGCCTTGTACGGCTTGGTCACCTCCCCGAAGGACTGGTGTGTCCATCGAGACCAGAAGATCAAGGCCTTCGAGTGGGAGATTGAGGAGACCAAGTACAAGGTGGTGAAGACTGCTCAAGATGATATGTGGGCGATCAAAAGCCAGAACGGAGATGAAGAGGAATGGAGGTTGGCGGGGCTGTGTGCCACTTACGTGGACGACATCATCATCGCCGGGGAAGGGAAGGTGATCCGAGAGTTCCACAGGAAGGTTCAGGAGCACTGGAAGATCGGCGAACCCTCGTGGGTTGGAGAGGGTCGAGAACCAGTTCGGTTCCTGGGCATGTAGGTGGAGAAACGGGGCGGGGACTTCGTGATCCATCAGAGGGCATACCTCGAGAACTTCTTTCTGGAGTATGAGGAGCAGGGGAGGTCATCGCTGGGCAACATCAAAACCCCGGAAGAGGAGGATCCTCCACTGGCAGTTGATGTGGCCCGAGCTCAAAAGGAGACTGGAGAGTTGTTGTGGGTCGCGGGCAGGACTCGACCAGACATCTGCCTGGCGGTGAGCCTGATGTGCCAGTGGGCCACCAAGAGACCGAAGGGAGTGATCGCCATCGGAGCGCAGGTACGGGCCTATTTTCGGGAGACTCGGGACGAAGGACTGCTCATTCGAGGAGGTGATGAGAAGGACGAGATGGCCGAAGAGACGCTGGGCAGCGTGGAGGTCTACTCAGATGCATCGTATGCCTCATCCAACCTCAAGAGCCTGACTGGGATCGTGGTCTGCTATGGTGGGACACCCATCGCATGGCATACGACACGCCAAGCCTTCGTCACCCTCTCCACGGCCGAGGCAGAGCTGATGTCGATGCTGGAGAGCCTAGTGACGGTTCGTTCTACAGGGGCGCTGGTCGAGGCAGTGCTTGAGAGAAAGGTGAAACTGAGGATGCACTCGGACTCAACTGCAGCCATCGCGATTGCTTCCGGGACGACATCGTCGTGGAGAACGCGTCACCTCCGGATTCGAGCAGCTGGTTTGACAGAGGCCCTGAAGTCGAGGGAAGTCTCGCTGGCCCATGTGGCGGGCACAGAGCTGGTGGCAGACGGAATGACCAAACAGCTGACTGGCCAACCCCTCAAGAACTTCAAGGAAGCACTTGGCTTGGAGAAGATCCAGGTGGCGGAAAAGCGGGAGGTTAAGAAGATCGAGATTGGGAAACGAAGCCCAGACTCCAGGTTTGCGAAAGGGCTGGGACTGCTGATTGCAGCTATGAGCCTGCTCACCAGCGCTGAGGCGACGGACAGCCAGCCCGAAGGGGGAAACAGCGAGTGGTGGATCCTCATCCTGCTCACGGCGGCTATTGCCATCATTGGCGACGTCTTGTTCCGGGTTGGCACCGCTGGAGTCAGGAGGTGGATGGCTCCAAAGGAAGAATTGAAGGTGAAGCTCATCCACCCAGAGGCTCGACTACCTACTCGTGGTTCGGAACAGGCGGCCGGCCTTGATCTATACTCGGTCATTGAGACGATGGTCCCATCTGGTGACAGTGTCCTGGTGAAGACGGGCATTGCGATTGAGCTTCCTCCTGGGACGTATGGCAGAGTGGCTCCAAGGTCAAGTTTGGCCATCAGAGGAATTGAGACTGGCGCTGGAGTCATTGATCGTGACTTCAGGGGCGAAGTGAAGGTACTCCTTCGAAATTGGAGCGATGAGGACCTCTTCATCTACAAGGGCGACCGAGTGGCACAGCTGGTGATCGAGAAGATCTTGGAGGTGGGGGTCAATAGTGTCGAGAACTTGACCGATACGACCAGGGGCTCGAGAGGGTTCGGATACTCTGGACATGAGGAGATGTATCCCTGGGCCGAGCCGGATGATCCCCTCTATCAACGCCAAGAACTGGGCCAGGAACCCGGTGGACCGTATCTCCATCAGGACGCTGAGAGTCGGAAGAGGACGAGGTGGAGCGACTGAAGACAGAAGCATCCAGACCGAGGAGGACACTGGTGGGGGGCTATCTCAGGAACACCAAGAAGTTGCTGGAGACCATCGAGTACCCGATTCAGAACTATGGTGTCGAGGAGCCTACGATGTGGAGGCAGAGGAGAGGCGCCGCAGGAATCTGGGCTTGGGCTTGAGTGCCTGGGATCGATCTATGGTCAGACGAGGAGCTCGGCGGAACCACGGTGGTACATGGGTGATGATGGATTCAGAAGGGGTGCACTTCGTGGCACATGACCCGGGAGATGGTCGTGGACCAACGCAGGGCATTGACTTCGGAGCTCGTGGAAGTGGAGGAGATGAAGCACCACCTCAAGAAGGAGCTCAACTACCGGAAGAGCATCAGCCGGGAAGACTACCGAGGGTGGAGCCGCTGCGGCTGGTCACGACAGTTGAGAAAGGCATCGTGCTTGGGAAATGGTGCCATGAGGAGGAAATGTGGGATTATTTGAGGTCCCCAGGATTCCAGAGGGGCTTCATCAATGATGCGGTGCTGAAGGTCATCTCCACCCCGCCGCGACGCACCGCGGCTAAGGACTCCTGGGACCACCTGATCGACTATGATGGAGGAAAGAAGATTGGGGTCAGAGTCCACTACCAGGATCGAAAGAAACTCTATGACTTCGATGCCAAGAACTTGCTTGAGGAGGAGTGGAGTCCATGGAGGATGACGGTGGCATGGCACACCACTTCGAAGCGGAAGACGATCCTTGTGGACGAGAGAAACGGAAGAAAAGGAGTTCACCTAGAGACGTGGTGGGGCTACACCATGTTCAAGACAATTTGAAGGGAAAAAGGCTTGAGCCCCCCTGAAAAAGGGGTTTTGGAGTTTTCGGAACCTCCAGATTCGCTGAGGCAGCGAAGGGGGAGTGCCGGTACATGAAATCGAGAAGTGTACCTAGCTATAGAAGTTTGAAGAAGGTGCACATGTTGAGAAGTGTACCAAGTTGTTCGATGTGCAACGCACAAATCGAGAAGTGAATGACTGGAGCCTTTTTTTGTCCGAGAAAAGGTGCCTTTCGAGCACACGCGGATTCAACCCTACCCCGACACAATGAACATGTTTTTGAAAGAATAGGCAAAGGTTATAGTCTAAGACGGCTGGGGGGAGAACGCTCCTGTGGATACAGACTCTTTTGAAGTCCAAACAGGTCTCAGGACGGGTCTGGGAACGTATGGCACCATGAGCTCGAGTGTTGAGGCTATAGCCAACCCGTTTGCGCCGCGATGCGGGGATTCAGGATGCCGGGGACACCCCACTGGAGCGGTAGAACAGGTGAAAGATCCAGCACCACGGATGCCGGGTGTCCAATAGCCCCGAAACGAGGTCAAGGGATGTCCATTGAACCACCCCGATTGGGGGTCCAGGCAGTAAACGTCTATTTGTTCCGGCCAAGTCTGCTCCGCAGGTGTGTCCTTGTAGCTTTGGCTTTCATTCCGGTCGATGCGCAGGATCGGCCATTTAGGTATACGGTATACGTTCTTCCCACCAACGCTGCAAAGTGATTGGTTCCATATGTTCAACCAGCCGGAGCACGCAAACCAGTTGGTCGTTGAAGAGGATGGTCCTTTTGCCGTGAAATGCAACCCTTGCAGGAAGGTCTACCCCATCCAGAGAAAAAATGTTTGAACATGTTTGAACATTATTCTGTAACATTTGCATCCTTCCACTCAAAATGTGTCAATAAAATTCGACATCGAAGCCCAGTGAAAGCTCAAGATTTAAGGTACCCGAGTTGAACTGGAAGGTATCACACTGCAAGAATTCACTTGGTTGGTCCTCCAATTCTCCCAAGAAACCATTAAGTTTGTAGGAGAAAACTGGGGCAACTTGTTACAGAAGGCCCTGTCATTCTGAATGCGCCTTTCGGCAAAAAACCGTTCAGCAGTTTGTGATTGGAATTTCCCGCAAGTGAGAAAGCACCTTCTCCAGAAAGGTCAACAGAGCCTTCTCCTGACTCCTCGATATCTGGACTTGAAGCTGCAGAACATGCAGAACCGAAGCACGTCCAGGCCAGGAGATGAAGCAGACACGCGAGGCATTCGCTAACTAGATCGCTCGTTTTCGGGCAGATTGTGCAACGTTTCTGCCCTGCACTTAACAAAGTCAAAAAATCACTTCCCTTATTTTTGACATGTTTAAATCTCCCTATGAGTTGGGGAGAAGGCTGGGATGTCTGGCTTGAACCCCCCAAACATAGGGCGCCCCGTGAAGTCACAGCTTTCTGTCTTTAGGACCCGTTGTGATTCGGTAGGGCATGGAACAAGCATGTGCTCTTTAGTACCATCCGTACAAAATTACAGCAGCAGTGCTGTTATTGAATCTCTGTCTACACATTCAAGCAAGGATATGATTCTCTAGAACATGTGGAAAGTCAAGTCTCTGACCACTGTTTGTACTTTCGGCGGATGACATGTTTTTTTCTTGCTGGTCACCCTGATTGAAACTATTTATTTTCAAAATGCAGCTGCACTTAAGGAAATCAGTGCAGTAAGGGGAGGGCATGCCATACCCCCCCCTTAGGGAGGTCGGTAGCGCTACCGACCTCAGTAAGCCCATGGCTCTCAATCAATGGGGCATGGTTTTTGCATTGATTTAAGCATCCCTGAATTATTTTCACCTGCACTTAAGGAAATCACATGGAGGCTTACTGCAGTCGGTAGCGCTACCGACTGCACTAAGGGGAGGGCATACCAAGCCCTATCACTACTGAGGTGATTTCCTTAAGTGCAGGTATTAAACTTTTTGAATAGGTGAATTATTTTCAATTCTAGCTTCGAATTGGGGGAGATGGTCCACTATCAAAGGAGAGAGTAGGAGAGAGAGGGGCGTGAAGCCTGGCTGCCTGACCGATTGTTTATTTAACAACCAGAAGTGAGCTTTGCGGCTATAGGACCGTTTGGCTGCATGACAGATCTCCGGTTTGGCTGCATGAGGGTCTCCTTTGCTTTACCCCTGTCCCATGGGCAGGTTAACCCACCTTTTCCATTCGGGTTTTAATGTAGTTATTTATTGATTTTATTGGATTCATCATTGAGTACTTCCGAGCTGCGGTCCCAGCAGCAATTATGTTTAAATGCAGGGGTGACATTTTGACATCTTTAAGTGCGCCCCAGGTTTGATGATTTTTCACCCCACCGGTGTATTCATCAAGAGTCTACATTCTTATTCCAAGTATAGTTTTTTCATTAGGATTGTCATAGCTCCCAGAAAAGGTCTGACATGTTCAGAACAAAGCCCATTGGAAGCCTTTGGAGCAATGTAGCGACCAACTAAATAGAGCTGCTTTGGGGTCCAAAGAAGGTGCTCCCATCGTCGCACGCGTGAAAGTAGAGCGGTGGGACGTCCATGGGATACCTTTTTTGTGCACGAGGAGCAGTCCTTTGAGACCGACGAGCCACCCAAAGGGACACGGATGGTTTCATTGGAATTCTGAGAGATGCGCTGTTGTTCGGATGTGCCCACCGGGCGGCTACCGAAGGTAGCCCTCGGAGTTTGGTGAAGACATTCCACTGATTCGCCCCAGCGATGGCTGGCCGTCAGCGTTCGCGAAGGGGACTTGGTGTTGGGACGTGTTGGGGTAATCTGGATGGAACTACTGGCTGAATTAGAAGCCCTGTAAATGCCACTCAACCAAGTGACGATGAGCATGTCATGTACTGGACGCTTGCATACCCTTTGCCAGCGGACAGTAGGCCGTCGCTTCTCTCTGAGCACAACAGTCGACCGTTCGGAGGCGATGCCTCCGTGGTTGCTCAAGACTCCAGGGGTGTTCTCTTGATGACATTCGATCCATAGTTTGGGGGCCTAGTTGTGTATGCAGGTCCCCGGTAATGATATGTCATGACATCATGTTGACACCTACATGTAGAAATAGAATGAAATAGGAATGACGTGAACCAGCGTCAAGGATATGAAATAGGATGGTCTCTTGCAGCCAGATTGCAACATAGAAGATGGGACTCGTTCCACATGTTTTGGGTCTACAGAGACGGCGTCTCGACCGGCCGACGGAGCCCTGCGCGACCCTCACCACTGGTCGCGTGGGCTCCTTGGCACCAGTGCTTCGTCCTGCAGGTCCACAGGCCGCAGCACCAACTCCAAATCCTGAGATGGTGGCGGCATGGGAGACCCATCCATCGGAAGCCCATTACCCGTGAGGCCTTCTCGCAGGCCATTCTCCTTGCGCAGCTGCGCATGCCAACAGGTGTTCGTTGTGGAGCTTGGTCAGACGCGGAAACGGATCGCCTCAAAGAAAACTTCCGGAAGCCAAAGCATGGAGCCACGAATGAAGACGAAGGCCCTCCCAAGAAGAAGCTTTGCATAGATGATGTGCCCTCCTTACTTTACGAGATGCAAGCGGGAGCTCCAGTCCACCAGCGCCCACCATGAAGTCCAGCAAGCCTCCAAAGTCCAAGCCTCCCGACGAGTCTGACGAGGAAGCCTGGAGCTCCAATCCACCAGTGCCCTCGATGAAGTCCGGGAAGCCTCGAAAGTCGTCCAAGGCGTGGAAGGAAGACTCCTCCTCCTCCTCCTCATCCTCGTCTGATTCTTCTTCTATAGCACTCAAGTCGTACCTGCGGCACCTAGTCGCTGAATTTTCTCATGCCTTTCCCTGCCACGGACACATTGAAGGAGACAACCAGAATATGGAGCTGAAGAAAGAGAACTCGGAGTTGCACTCAAAGCTGCGCGCTGAGCGTTCCGCACAGGGACGCTGAATCGTGTGAAACTGCGACAAGAAAGATGTCGGTGCTCTGGTGACATTGGATGACGTAGCCAAAACGATTGAGAGGGAACAATAGTTCTGAAAAGGCTTGGCGGTAAAAAATGCTACGCTGCTAGCAGAGTTCGCTTTGCCAGATGCATGTTTGATCAAGAGACACCATCCAAAACTTCAGTAATCAGTCAGTCCCCAATTTAATTCCCTACGGAACATCACGGATCTAAATGTTGAGCATCCAGGTATGATATTTTTTGGGGGGCGCATGAGCCCACAATCAATGATTGTAATAAAGCTATATGTTGCACACTTCACTTTTCAGAGAGGGGGGCGCATTTCTGTTTTCCGGCCTGATAGCGACAATGTCGGTGAGCTTATCAAGACAAACACAAACACGCAAACACAGGCGAATCCACTGAAAACCTCTCTCAACTGTGCGAGGTTTTTGGGACTTGTTGATGTGACTTCATGTGTGATTTGTAAGGTCAGGGGTTCTGGGGCCCACGTGAACTGGAGATGTTTGTGTTTTCAAAAATATTCAACCGTTTGGGTTCTTGTCCGGCTAAAGGGCTCCGTTTGCACCCACCTAGGGCTCCGTTTGCGCCCACCTCAGACACCAAGCTGGAGCAGAAACTGTTGGAACCCTATGTTTGGGTTCGTGTATCCCACACTTCCCGAAGACTCATGTGCACATCTTTCGCATTCCTTTGGGCAGAAAAAACATTTCCGGAACCAAAAAAGAGAACGCAAATGTTTTTGCATGAAGTGGAGGATTGGATGATTTTACATCGGTTTTAGAAACCAAAAACATGGGCATTAACAAAGTCCCTGGTCTTGATTGGAGATTCTTCACCCGTGGCGACCTTTTGGCGGATGCGCCGGATCACAGACGGCAGGTGAGCCAGATTGTGAGGAAAGGGAAGGAAGGACAAAGTTCAATTCACTTGGGTTTTGGCCGCCACTCAAAAAAAATTGCGATTCGGAGTTTCATCTGTTCCTTTTCACCCGGATGTTGGGTCTTTTGACACAATCTCATGGTTTTGCGTTGGATCTGGATGCTAAGCAGTCATTTGGAGCATGCATTCCACAAAAAATGGAAGTTTTCATGTGAACTTTGGCTCTGAGTGGCAGTTTTGATATTCAGAGCAATGTTTGAAGATACAGAAGGGCATAGAGGGGCTTATTTGGCGTGTCAGGTGAATTGTGTGGCCGTTGCAGTTACAAAAAACGCCCACTCTAGGGCAGATGAGGGTTCTTGAGTTCAAGTTTCCCCAGAAGGATGTATAGACTCTTGACCCTTGATGATGTTTCAACCCCCGATATGAAGAGCCTTTGCCATCCACATTTGGGGGGGTTGTGAATCAAGAGTCTACCTCAATCAAGATGCAAAAATAGTCTGGCTCCAGTTGTCCTGTGAAAAGGGGATGTAAATGCTGCGGGGTACCCTTGAATTCTGAAGTGCTACCGGCGGACAGTTGTTCATGAGAGGTTCGTGAAGCGAAGCTCTCTTCCGGTAGGTCCTCGGGTGGTACATCATACCTGTGCAATTTGCCAGTCTTGGTCCTTAGCTTGCTCTTGGCTGCAGATCTGAGTGTTGACTATAAGTGAAGAGCGCATTAGTACTCAATAATAGAGTGACAATGGTTAACATGTCGATAATTGATATTTGATTATTAAACTTGATAGCATCAATGTTGATGCGTTTTTCAGGCAGGAGCAACCTGAGGTGCAGTTGCACTCGCAGCTGAAGATATTGCACCGTTAGAACATATGATTTGATCAAATATGATCTTTGAGGCGTTGCGCAGTTGCGCCTCCATATGAATGAAGTAAGAACACCTTACTGGGCACCACATGGAAAAGCGCCGTGAGCTTGACTAACCCAGAGCCGCAAGAGGAAGCCACATCCCGTCGCACCTGCAAGAGGAAGCCGCGCTGGCGATGGACACACTCCGTGGGTACGGTTTGTGGCTTCAGGTCCTTCCCCCATGACCGGGACCTTTTCGCAGAGACTGGATGTGTATTTGAACTATGGGGTCTACCCCCTGGCCCAATGGGTGCTTGCCCATGCGTATCGATCGTCCAAGTGGAGAGGTTCGACATTCCAATACACACCCCTTTGGTTCACTTGATAGCAGACATGCTGATCTTCTGTTTGTCGTAGATGATGAGATAGCATATCCTATGCTATTGCCCTCTAGGCCAGTCCCTTTGACCGGCCGCTTCTGGTGCTTCATCCGTGCCAGCGCGCACGAACGGTAGAACTCTTCCCCTTCCTCGAAGCCCATCAGCGCTTCCTCAGCGCTCGCTCGGTTTCAGGGCATCGAGCTGGTGGAGGAATGTCCACCCCAAAGCAGGAGAGTCTCGGAGCCGAAGACGTCGGGACGGCGGGACTCGAGCTGAGGGAGGTTGGAGGAAGAAACGATGGAGCTTGGAGGTGATGGGGAGGTTTCTTAGATGAAGAGGTTTTCTTATCCAAATGGAGGGTTTGTCATGCTTTATCTGGTTTTATGAATCAAAAGTATGATGGCATAGATGCCCCCCCCATTTGAATGCCGCACATCCGTCCAATGGACAGAACCACGGGATCTGTCCGTCCGGAGGGAGGACCTGTCAGGGACGTTCAAACCTGACTGTACAGAACATCCGGTTGCACATGTTTGTGGGTATATGACGGTATATGGTTTAGGGAGGGTTTAGGGTTGATGTTGCAGTATTTTTTCTCTTTGGGACCTTCTTAGTTTTCCTGTGAACTGCTTTCGTTCATGAACGTTCATTTCAGGTGAGGTGCCTGAAACTCCTCAGAAACTGTGAGCACCGCCGGCGTCCGACCCACAGGGCCGTATACGATGATCGCAGATAGTCGCAGTGAGATGTTACGGGATACGGGATGATTTGCACTTCATGCTAGAATCTGGGTACGCGTTCGAGACATGACTCGCAGTCCAATAGCTGGTCCAGTGGCCAATCACTTCGTTTGGGTCAGGGGTCGTTGGTTCGACAGATCTGGTTGTGGCGCCACTCCTCCAGTCCTGAAGGTCTGGCAGGTTACGGATCGATGGACCCAGTGCACATGATTTACGTTCGTCCAGTGCACCCAGCCTTTTGGGCCTTTCGGAGTGAGTGAGACATGCGTAGAATCGTAGCCCTAGATACCGGATATACAGGGATCCAGTCGTACCGAACCTCAGGTACGGTGAGGACGGAGGCACTGTTATGTAGGTGCCAGGAGAGTCCAGTCGTACCTGAGAAAGTACGACTGGATCCCTAGGGATATATATAGCCCATCAACCTCCCAAGCGGCCACGAGTACGAAGGGACCACAGTGACTGGGTGTTTAATACCTACGATTTCCTTTTTCCGTCACTGGTGACCTATACGAACTCTTCGTGGTTTTGCCTGGATCCGCGGGGGGGCGGTGACAACTGGGGCAACTCCGTCCGATGCCATTCGTCTCCATGTCCGCAAGCGCAAGCGCAAGCGAGTCCCAAAGATGCGCCATACGTCCGCAGCGCATTGCATGACTGAAAGATGCATCCTCATCTCTCCATCTTACTCTGGCTTGTTGGTCTTGGAGCGGAGCTAGAAGGAGAAGAGGGGGTAGCCGGGGTAGACCTCTCCCTCCATCGCTGTGACCGCCTCAGACGCCGGCTGAACGTGAAACGTGGCATTGCCACGCGTGGCACGAAAGCCATCTGGCTCCACCGGTCCACGTTGAAACATGTAGCCAATCATGGGCAAGATATCTCATGAGCCGTCAGTCAGAGTTGGGTCAACTGGGTAAGAGCATGCAAGTGCCCAAAACTTGATTGATGTACACTGCCGTATACACTTGGTCCAGCACTTGGCAAATCTGTTTGCTGAGATTTGCATGAAATACCACCGCTCACTGTCTGGATATGTTTGTTTGAGGATGTTTGCATCCTGGTTTGGTGACTTAGAACCCTTGTAAGAACCCTTTCGGGTGCTTCCTTTTGACTCACCCGGCTCACCTTGCAAACCATGAAGGTCTCCCAAATCGCAGAAAACACAAAGGTTTGACGGTCCAAATCGTGACACACACACACACACCACACCACCACCATACCTCTAGCATGTTTAAACATGAGATCAGGTCACACAAACCCAGAGAAAAAGTAACAACACACACCAACGTCACCCACCCCGCACCCCGCTCGCCAACTTTGGCACGCTGGGTCGGCACCATGAGCTGCTTGCTGGTGAAGCTCTCTGGGATCCCTGATGAGTGCCTTGGTCGCGATGGCGCGCCCAACACTAGAGAAAGCGACCGGTCGGCAGTCGCTCTGCATGCTGAAGTCTTTCTGGAAATAACAGGCAGACGAGCTTTGCAATTTGTTGGAAGTGGAGTGTTGTTTCTTTTGGTTTACTGTAGTTGTTTTGCCTGATCTGGCTCTTCTCTTGGTTCCATCTATGGGTTTTACATGGCAAAAGAGGCCATGCGCTAAAGCATAGAAATGCTACAACACAAGAATGTGATTCTTGTTGCCAGAGAAGGCTTCCCCTTATGCATTGCGGAGATTTCAGGTGGATGGTTGGATGGTCGCAGCTCACGGACCTGTTTGCAGGCGAACAAAGGAGTTTGACACAAACAGGTCAACTCACGACTGGGTAGAGCTTTTCGATGTGACTGCAGGGTCATGTGGTTCATGAGCCATCCTTGCTATGACCATGGTTTCTCCGTATGCCACTTTGCAATGTACCAGGTTACCAGAGAATACCAGAGACATGGCAGAGTGAACTCGCTCTCAGCGCACTGTTTGATGCCATAAGTACTGTTGTATCATGTGGCATCTATCGATGACTTGGCCTTTGGCTATTGGTTGGATGCTAGATGTGTTCCACCCCCGGGTCCCACCCCATCAATCGATGAACATGCCACACGGATGGTTGGCATCCAGCAAAAACACACCCAAAGGAGTCCCAGACTTCACCAAAGAGAGAAGAACACCAACCACCTCCCAGCCGCCATGACCCCACCCAGGCACTTGCCGGGCGTTTGCCGCTCGAAGAGCAGAAGGGCTAGAAGTCGTTGGGTGAGGTGTTGAGGTGTGGGTACTCCCCAGATGAAGAGGCGTTGCGTTCTCCATGGCTTCGGGTGATTCATCAAGAGAGTCGGCCACGAGGCGAAAGTCCCCCCGAAAGCGGTCTGCTCTCCTCCGCTCGAAGTCCCGAGCGGACCGATGTCCCGCACCGAAGCACGCGGGAAGAATCGGAGGTCCGGATCATGTTGGATCCACTGGGCTCCATCAGTGATGCATAGAGTATAGGGTGATGGGCCATTTCCACCGCGGCAGGTGGATCCCGGACTGGTCGAGTCCAGGTGGATCAGCGTTTGCGAGTGGATCAGCTCCAGTCCTGAAAAGAAGGTGGAAACAAACTTCTGCAAATGCAGATTCGCCCAGGTTTCTGGTTGGTTGGACCCCAAACGAAGAGCAGAAATGGTTGGACATGGACCAAAATCCACCTGAAAGATCCCCAACGACCTTCGTGGATCTCTTGGGATTATTTTTTTTTCAGGTCCACAAAAGAGCTTTTTAAGGTCGCTCTTTGCCACTTTGTTTGGTCAGTTCCGCCAAAATCGGCCACTCCGTCCTGCCCTGCCCGACACATCACAGATATTCGCCGACTCGCTCTTCAACTTGCATGACCTAGCCAGGAAGAACGTGGATCACCTGCAACTCACCTTTTGGGGGGATTAGCAATCACCCCACGAAGGCAACAGCTGAAGTTCGATTCAGAGCGCACTGAAGCGCTCAAGAGCAAGCCAAGCGCGCGCTCTCGGCTCCGCGAAGCGTTCGGGTTCGGGATCCCATTGCGCATCCATTGCGGAAGAGTTCTGTACATATAGAGAGATCATAGAAACCAGCACCTTCAAACGGGTCACCTGGCTGGTTTCGCCCCAGCCCACCACTATCCGGGACCTCCAGCCAGGACACCCCTTGAAGGTCATAGATAGTTATAAGTGGTTGAAATATGCAACTATTCCAGTCCCATCAATTCTTTGGGAACCTTCTCCCAGTCCGAGGGCGTGGACGGTGTGGACGATGTGCTTGAAGCGCCTCACTGCGACTTCATCGAAGGTCCCTCAAAACCAGGAGATGTTGGAGCCTGGCTAGGAAAAACCATGGGTAGCCTGGTTGTGCTTCCGGTGATAAGGATGTTCTCCCTTTTTTTTCTTCATGATTTCTCCAAAACTGCGTAACCTGGTGTTTTGGTGTTCCCCCTTTCAGAAGGCCGGCCCACCTGTCCAGAGCAAGGCGAAGCCTTGGCGGAGCATGGTGCCAGCATGGCCCGCTACTTCGAGGCGAAAGTGAAGCGTTTTTTGTGGAAAGTGGCGATCAGGTGTTCCGTAGCAGCATGTCGCCAGCAACATGCACAGCCGAAGGAGATGAGCAGAGTGAGTTTGGGTGGCAAATGTCAAGTCAAATGACATGCTACCTGGAGCTTCCTCACAGGTGGCGAAGCCTAAGAAGTTGAGCTGTGCAAGTTTGTGTTGGAGGAGGTTCCGGCTCCAGTGGGAGGTTCCATGTTCACCCCAGCTGTGGGAGGTTCAACGCTGCGACACTGTGAGAGACCTCCAGGTTTGCTCCAGTGACCGATTCTCCTTGGAGACACTGGAGAGAGGTTCTTGCCGGAGCATGGCCAGATGTCATACGAAGCTTAGCTGCTATGCTATAAAATATAATACTATTGCTCCAGCTGCAGGAAGCTTTGTATATTTGTATCATCATGTAGGATTGTTTCACTCTCGCAATGAAACATTTATAAAACCCAAGAAGAAAGAAGGCTTTGGAGGCCTTGTATACCAATAGCCTCCGCACACATAAACAGTTCTTTTCAAAAGCCTGAAATTGATGCCTTTTGCCCATAAAGAAGGCAGTTTTTGCTCTTGTTGCCCATCAGATCATTTGAACACCCAAAGGTTGCTGGATAAAACTCCATTGGAGTAAGGTGAGCGACACTGAAACAGAAGATCAAGACCTTTATCCACTGCCATTGTTGTGATTGGAGCCTCAAAAAGTGCATCAGTCCGGTGGATGGACAAATCTGCCGTTTGTCCTTCCCACTAAAAGCTGCCCTTTTTCCTTGAACAAAGCGCCTCTTTCAATGTTGACAACCCTACAAATTGCTTCACTGCTACACCTCTTTCAATGTAAACCTGCAATGCTTCACTCTTTGGTACAGGCGGTTACTTTGCCACCAATCCTCCCACAAAACCTGCCATCAGCAGCTTGCGCCCAGCAGTTTGTGCACCTGTTTTGGGACATGGTTTCAACTTGGAATGAGCAGGCTGTCACAGGCTGGGCAGCAAAAAACACTGCACCCCCCCCCAAAAAAAAAATAAGCGCCGGCAACATAACAACAAAGCTATTTTGCGACATTCTGTCCAAATCCGGCAGTGGAGGGAAAAAGGCGCCTTTGGGCGTCCGAGGGATTGAACTATTTAGATCTTCTATGTATCGTGTAAAGGGTCAACCCAGAAGCAGACTCTTCGGAGAGAAGTCCGCGAAAGATCATCCCAGATTTGCGGAGGACCTAAATCAAGCCACCATCAAGAGAAATAACACACAGCCCCCACCACCGAACATGTTCATTCTACACACATTGAACTAAGAACCTCTCTGAACTCTGATCGTGTCAGACCCCTACTGAAGGGACCTCCCTCTTCAGGGACTTTGCACGAAGCCGAGGATCAGCCTGAAGATCCGGGCGCAGCATCTCACCAGCTTGATCAAGGTCGCCAAGTCGCCGCTCGGACGTAAGAAGCTCGATCCGTGCCGACGACAACGCTCGCGCCATTGACACCGGATCACACCAGAAGACCTCATGACAATGGGCGCGGAAGACGGTTCTTTCTTTTCGAGTGGTGGCGGATGATGGGAAGAGTAGAAAAGGTTTGATTTGAAGCTTTCATTTGGAGCCCGGCCGAAGTTGTATGTATTGAGGGGTGTTTGAATTCAAGGGGCATGCTGCTGGGATCTGCTGGGTGTCTTTGCCCACTACCACAAGACTCAGGTTACAGGTTCATTGATTTTCAAGCGTTTCCTCCTATAGGCCCATGGAGGATTGTTTCGTTTGTTTCTCCGAAAGCTCCCCGTTTCCTTGTATATCTTGAACCAAGACTTGGACACCAATGAATCATTCCTCCAGGGTTTCTTGGAGCTACGTCTGACTTCTGGGGACCAATTCACATCACGGAATGATGGGACAACTCAGCCAAATGGGCCCAGGTTACGCCGACCGACGTTGGGCAACCCAAAGAAAACACCGCTCAACCTCCGTCAAAAAGATGCTTGAGGTGACCTGGTATATATCACCTGCCGTACCCGGCCTTCTCAGCTGCCTTGCAGCGAAGCTGCGGTCCGTCCAACGAAGCGGTTCCGTCCCATCCGCGCCGAGGTTTCGAATTAGCGAAGATTTTGGCTCCATCGATGTGCTGGAGGCTCAGAAAGTCTGGTGGAAGGGATTGGGTCGAAGATATTGGGTGTGTGCGGAGATAGGACATGTTTGTAACCATTTGTAACCCACCAAAAGAGAGAGATTCTGCCGGCTTCAAGCAACCCATGAGTTGGATGGTGCTGTGTTTCTTGGCCAAGAAACAAGGCTATAGCCCAACTACAGACTAAGACTCACATATGCAATATGTATATAATGTGTCTTTTTGCTTTGATGTTTGATGGTCGTTGATCCTCCTTGACCCTCTTATCAGCGTCATTCAGGACCATTAAGGCTTCTCTTTGGGGTCAGGTTTTTCAATTGGTAGACCTTTGTGTATAGAGCCTTCTTGTTGCTTCACGTCCTCTCAACCATCCAAATCGACCAAAAAGGCCGGTGAGGCCGGCTGCCAGGAGAATGCTTCTCAGGGTCCAGAGTTGGTTGAAGGGAGAATGTACAGGAAACCTATAGCTATGGGTAGCTATTGGGGTGAACACCTCATGCAGATGTTCCTTAAAAAGTGAAACACATCATCCATTGAATGGTGTCGTTTTCGCCTGGCGAAGGCTATGAATCACGTCCACCTCTAATTAGTCTGACCCTGTTGCCAGGTGCGCTGTACCACTGAGCCACCGCCCGCAGCAGTGGAGCCGTTTGCCTCTTCTTGCTGGGGCCGTTGCCAAAGAAGGCCCAGCGATCATGCCGTTCGGAACCGTAAACCATGCGGAAGCGCGGAACCGGTCAACGGATCAGGATCGAATGGCGCTACGCATGCACCATCCGAGCAAGAGGTCTTCTGGCTGGAATACCTCACATGCAGGTACTATACGACTTATATAGTGGATCTCTTCAGACAGGACGCCCCGAAATGTCGGAAGCACGGCGAAGATGGCTGGATGACGCGAATTCACGAGCCCCAAGCTTCCAATGACCCATTCCAACAATGAAGATGGTTTTGACTTTTCCTTAGGGTCAAATGAAAGGATAGATCGGCTAGATTTATGCTGAGGAGGTTAGTAAGCTTCCACTGGGTGTGATCAAAACAGTAACAATGAGGTTTAAAAACTGGAAATGAAGATAATCCAAAGTACGATACAAAAACATAGTAACAAAACTAGGGGAACACATATATATAGCTAAAGCCATACTGTATATTAATTTATTGGTGCACTGGTTCCATTTGGTTCCCCTATTTTTACAGTAATTTACAGCACTACGTTTTATCTAAGTTTGCACATTGTTTGTTCAAATTGCAAATGTACCTCGAAAACACTCTAAAAACGTACGAAAGCATTGGGAACAAATAGGAACCACATATATAGTACAAATATATATGAAACAATAGGACCAAAAGTTGTACCAAAAACAGGTCCTATTGTGTTCCTATGTGTTGTATTTGTCCTATGTTCACATATTTGTTCCTAATGTTGGTCCTATATATTTCGTTTCCTAGTTGTTCCTAATTTTACTACTTTCCAAGTTCCAATGTCAAGCCTCATTCAGCTCGACATAAGGCTTGATGAATCTTGCTTTACAAGCCCAAACAATCCCTGACACTGGAATGCCAGGGAATATTTGCCCATTTGTTGGGGTACCTTTTGGATGTCTCAAGGGTCAATGCAGGTATATAAATATTCCAGGTCTTCTTGAGGTGATGTGTTTTCCCTGCCGGTGAATCCCATTACCAGTTCCTAGGAGCAGCACATCCAAGTAGTCCGATGCTTTGGGAGAAGGCAGAGAAGGCATGCATCGCCATCACACTCGTCAGGTGGAAGCAGTTCAACAGCACCGCCTTGGATAGGATGCCACTGGGTCAGCAGATGAGAAAAGACATCTTGCTCTCACATGGGTCGACGAAAAACATGTGAAAAACCATCAGAACATCTGATCTGTCTAAGAACATCAGTGCTAATTTCCATCTCCTTCTGGGTGCCCAGAAAAAGGGTTGTTGGTTTTCCGGGCCCGAGTGGATCAGCGGTATTTGCTTGTTTTCCTGACTGGTGCGACGAAAGTAAGGAGAATCAGGGAAGTGTCGCTCGCTCCCAATAGAGATTCCTGACTGGGCCCAGCCACCCTCGGCCACCCGACAGACCCGTCGCACCCGTCGAGTCGAGTGCTCGGCATTGATCACACGGCTCGTCGAGTCGCACTCAACCGAGCGCGGACCGGGGTGCTACATGGGTGCTCGGGTAGTCGAACACGTTCTGTGCTGGTGCGGCTTTCACGTCTTAAGCAAGTCTAGAGTCTACAGTAAATGGTTTGGTGAAACATGAGTAACATGATCAGCGTTCAAATCGAGCCATGATCAGGGTTCAAACTATTCTGTCACTTGGCCACAGTGTGATCATTCACCCAACCAGCCTTAAATACTCAAAGATCGGGATGTTATTGTGGTGTTGTTTCATGAGAGGGTGATTTGGTACCCATTGAAATGCACTGCCTGACTGCAACAAGTGTGTGTGTGTGTGTGAAGCTTTTGCACATGAAGCCTGGGATTTTGTTGCACAGTCGCACAGCGTCTCAGAGAGGGGCCGGATGCCTCCAATGATGTCAGTCATCCTGCAGTAGATAGAACAGCAAGAACCCGAACACTTGACAACAACAGGTGTGTGTGTGTGTGTTTATTGTTTGAACTGCTTAGTTGTTTGGTTTGTTGATATTCCTCCATCCTTAGGAAACTAATCCAAGGCCCTCCTGAATTCTGGGATTATTTATTTGGTACAAAAGTCCTGAGGGGGTTGGACAACAGACGTCGTGCAAAGACCTCCTGATTAAGTAACTCTATTGCTGACTGATTGTTGCTTATAACTTATGAATACGTTTGATCTTGTCAACACTCAAACCCCTTTTGATTAGTTAAGCTTGAATTTCCGAATGCAGACCTGGAGCAGCTCAAGATTAAATAGGTACCCTGGATTCAAAAAACAATGAATCCAGGGCAGGGGTAGATGACCCCCCTAAGGAAGGGGGTAATTATTTGTTTATGGCTTGTATCCACAAAGTTTGTGACATTGCATGGCTTCCCCCAATCATGGCCTTTGTTCCTGAACACCCTCTTCACCCTCTGATGTCTGCATAAAAACCCTCTTCACCATCTGACATTCTTCCCAGGTCCACGCTCGAGATCCATTCGCAGATCGTGGCCAACAGTTTTTTGAGCTTCAACCACCTGACTCTCGGCTCCGTCCAGCTCCGTCCCGGCGTGGGCCTGTCACGCATGGCCCGCTCGGTTTCCTGGCGGACGCGAGCGTTCACAAGTCAGTGCAAGGTTTTGCAGGTCATCGTCACCGTTTTTTTGTTGATTGGGGACACCCTAAAGCATGAAGCAGGTGGAGTTCGTTTGTTTCACCGAAACTTCCCTTTCTTCCAACCCCATTCTTCGGCCACGACGTCCGGTCTACCGACGTACGTCTCGTCCGCGATGCCGGGCCGCTCAGGGCCTGCATCCTCATCGCCTCCGCCATGGCGGGGATTGGCTTGATCACCGACAGCAACTGGGCTGAAAGGATGGCCGAAGACGGCCAGCCCGCTTTCCATCAGAACTGAGCCAAGCCGGAAAGCAACACTGGAAGCCCTGCCCTCAGCCATCATGGTCGTCATTCTCCTCCTCCTCCTCCTCCTCATCATCATCATCATCATCATAGAAATGTCCTCGTCTTCATCCTCACCATCCACTCTTGCAGTGATGGGGTGACATCTTTGATCAGTTCCAGGCAGCGTCTTTGTCTTGGCGGCCTTCTTCGTTTCGCCGTTGATGCAGATGGTCCTTGCGGCTCGGTTCTGGCAGCGAATGGGGAAGACATGGGATGGATACAAACCACCTGATGGGCTGATGGGTCATCATCAGCTTCAGATACTGCAGATCTTGGAAATTCCTTTAATTTCGAGAGAGAGAGAGAGAAAGAAAGAAAGAAAGACAGACAGACAGACAGACAGAAAGAAAGACAGAGAGAAAGAGAGAGAGAGAGAGAGTTCCGTACTTTGGATGGTGAGACTTGTCGACACCCACCCCTGGAACACCACCGGCACTGGCGGTGGCACCGGTCGTCCAGAGTCAGGGAAGAGTGTTCGGTCGTTTAGTCATCCCAAGGTCACCACTTGGCCAAGACGCGGTTTTGGAGAGCAGAATGAGGCACCCATAGGCACCCCAAATACGGAAGAATATGGATTCACTCCCTGAAATCATCATGGTTACGTGACTTACGTGGATGGCATGGCATGGCCTGGATATCTTGTCAACCACCAAGCAGGTTGCTTTCACTCCACTCCATGGTATTCTGACTCGGATCGAGTGTAAATAGGGGGGTCATGAACGATAGGGACGATTCACGATGAAGTATAGCTGCCAATAGTGGTGCAGAATCAAGTGAAATGCAGTTCTTATGCATGTTTCTTATCCCGAATTCCATCGTTTCTTGACCCTCAGCCAATTCTGCCCAGCTTGCTTGTTTTCCCTTAAAGTGGCGTTCGGGGATGTGCCCTCATGGTACCAGCAAGATGGACTGACGCAGTGCAGGGCCCCCTCGACCGTCCTCCAAAGGCCATGGGATCGCCTCAACGATCCCATGGCCTCAACGGGCCCGACATGTTCTGTTGGGTCAGCGAACTGGGCTTGCTGGATTTTTGAGGTGTGGACTGTAGTGTGGACTGTTTCCAACCAGCCAGAATCAGCCAGAAGTCCCTGAACAAACACCGCCTGGATCTGGAACGACCGTCGCCGCTTCCGGACCACCGCGGAAGTCGAGGAACCATCGAACAGGTCGTCCGGGGGCTCGGCCGCGGGGCCCGTCCGACGGTGTTCCCGTCCGAGGCGACGGTGTGGGGCCTGACCGTGCTGGATGCCACCTTGGCCTGGAGGGGCACGCGGAACATGCTCTTGGGCGTGGCCTGGCGGTGAACCGGGGGTGAAACCCGGGTGAAACGGGGTCGGTGAGATGTGTGGTCCAGGAAGGGGGAGGTTTGAAGAGATCCGGTGAGTTCACGGTGAGATGTGTGGAGCAACTGAAGGGTGGCGCCCAGTGAGACTCAAGCTATCTCCTGAATTTGGTCACACCCATCTCTAAGGCCATGACCTGCCTCTTCTACGGTGGTGCCTTTGGAGCCCTCCTGGGCTCTTTGGATACGGCACATGATCTGCTAACCCCCATCGGCGAAGATGCAGGCGTGGCCCGAGACCCTGGTGTGGCGCGGCGGTGGCCTGGGTGGGCTGACCGGTGCTTTGACCTGCACAGGTGCTACCTCCTACATCTCGATCAACACGCTTCAGATCTCTTCGCGTGGCCCACCTCGAGGTGGATTGGGGGAGGTGGGGAAGGTGGAAGTTTGGGTGTATTGCAAAGAGGCAAAAGCCTGGGAGCCGAGATTCAGCCAAAAAAAAAGAAATAGATCACCAGGTGGCTGATTCTCCTCATTTGTATATTTTTGTGGGATATGTACTGTAGATCAAACATGATCAGACACCTACCCGGCTCGACCCGCAGACAAGAGGTTTGTTGGAAGTCCGGGGACACCCGATGTTGGGTTTGCGGCTCGGGACTCAGATTCCAGTGGAGACGATTTGTGTCGGAAGTCACAGTGGAAAAGAACCTGGATGAAGTTCTTTGCCCCGTACTCTTGGACTCAGAGAATCAGTTGGAATCTGCTTGCTGGGAGCTGCTTGGAAGACGAACCTCTGATCTGAAGGGAACCTCTGAACTTTGAACCTTGAACCCTTGAACTCTAAACACTTAAGAGCTTGTAGGTCAATAATCGCAATGTCCAACCTTTCATCAAACACATTGGTCAGTTCCCTCTAAACTTTTGACCCCTGACACATAGGAATCCGGACCCTCAATGCGCAGGGTTTGGTTCGGGGCCGGCCACCAGGGAGGGTTCAAGGATTCTTAGATCAACAAAAACTGGTTCCTGAACTCCAGCCCTGGTCGGCTTTTGGTCGGCTCCCAGCACTCCTAGAACGCAGAACTCGAACCACCAGCTTCCACCCGCGTACGACAGACGCTCGGCGAAGAGGTAACGTCCTCCTGAGCGGCCTCATCGCGGGCCTCTCGGGCATCGCCATCGGACTCGGCCGCTCGGTGGCGTCTGGGTGGGCCGTTGGTCCTGGGTGCTGGCTGTGAACGAACAAGTCCGGACGCCGAGGAGAACAAGTAGAGAAGCCCAAAAGCAATTGGCCATGCCAATGCTCATACTGTAAATGCATGTAAATGCTCCAAAAAGGCAGCACCTGTGAAGAAAGGAAAGGATGCTTTTGTGAGTCAAGGCTTTGGGGGCCCTCGAGTTGGAAGATGTGCCCCCTTTGCAAGTGCCTCATAGCTGCGGGAGCTGCAGGAGCTTATAGAAACTTGGGAGAGAATGTTTGCAGTGATTTCAGAGGTGAGAAATGGCACAGACCCCAAGAGGGTCCTTGAGATGGGTTGCCATTTTCACCAGTGACATCGGGGTAACTTGTGCCTTCTACTCTGAAAACACTGCAGATCTCGCATTTGTGGATGATGACTACAAAGTCACTAGTTGTTTAGCTAATAGGTCGTGCCCAGAGGTGCTGTTTCTTTGCAGACAGCAAGTTGAAAGAGGAGTGGACGCTCTTCTTCCATGCAACAAGTTCCTACATGTTTACCCGAAGAGACGAGTGACCCTACCCGTCGAGTCAGTGGCACATCGAAGGGCTTAAGTTGCTTAAGCGCTTGCCTTGTGGACAGCAGTGAGAACATCAGGCGTCTACTTTCCAGGTGCCATTGGGCACCGCTCGTGATTTCGCATTGCTCCTTCCGGCCGGTGCTTGGTCAGGGCGTTCATCATCGGATGAAAGACCAGCTTGCGAACGTTCATTTCCACCCTTGCCATCAGAGGGATTGAATGGATGAGGCTCCCCAACTTCGATATCTGGATCATGGATGAAGGTGCCCCCCGGCAGTGTGATGAGTTTCACGTTAAAGTCGTGCCTTCATGGGAAA
Organism: Durusdinium trenchii; assembly: GCA_963970005.1. NCBI lineage: Eukaryota > Dinophyceae > Suessiales > Symbiodiniaceae > Durusdinium > Durusdinium trenchii. The sequence goes on from CAXAMN010004224.1 coordinate 1,200,295, forward strand.
GGTCGAAGGTCACTCAAACTCCCCACGCGTAGAACACGCCCAGCCGATCAAAGAGGCACCCGGCACGGGCGTCCGACCGCCGCTGCAGTAACACACACCCATGTGGATCCTTTGAAAGCTGCGAGTGGTGTGGGTGCGGGATGGTGGGTGTTTGCTGGAAACGGCGCATACGCAAAACGGCGCGTTTTCGCAGATCCGACCCGCTTGAGGACAGGGGAGTGGCATTGGCAGTGCCTTGATTGGCGTGTGCATCTCGACCTCGCTGCTGCCGCCCTTGGTGATGCTAGTCTGAGCAGAGCCATGTGTAGAATCATGTAGAATCGATATTCTGGGATGGGGATGAAGGGAAGCCGTAATTAGTACCGTGCTAGCTCAGAGAATCCAGGCTGGTTTTACCCAGGTGGAAAGATGGAAGATTTTGTTTAGCCTCCAAGCCTTCAGAATCGTCCGGGGTTGGGAACATGAACACGTGGAGATTTGAGAATGAGCCGTCGATGATGCTGCCTTAGCTAAAGACACCATGGACATCATAGGGATGACGGATTCTTTTTGGTGCTGGAGGGCGAACAGGAAGAGAACGAGAATCCCCACCCAGCTATAGACATAGACCGCATAGACTCAGTCGACCTCAAAGAAAACAACAGTGTTCCACGTGTTCCATGGGATTCCGTTCAAGGGGTCAAACCGTTTGAACCCCTCGTTCCTGGTTGACGTTTGCGTGCACAGGGAAGTGAACATGAAATGTGAGTGATCATGAGTGTGAACAAAACGAGCCCTCACTTGGAATATCTGGAGGATCATCCACTCAAACCCAGACACTCCATGGGACTGCCATATATTTATGTATTATATATATATATATATACATATGCCGCCCCATTGAACCCCCTGGCACCACCCCAATGTGATTCATATCCAGTCGGAGTTTACATCTTTCAGATTCTTTCAGTACATGGAAATATATGCATCTTTCAGTATTTGAAGGTCCCCTCTCCCGGCCGAGCGCTGCGGAGGAACGCTGGAATGATGCTCCTCGGACGGGACGCGGACGCGGCCTGATGGGCGGCCCCTGACAGAGCAGAGGGACGGGACGCGGCCCAGAACTGAAATATTCCACCTGGTACATGTCATCAGCCACCCTTACCAAGAGGATCAAATTGCTTATGACTTATGGCGGGATTTTTTCGGAATATAGATATGAATAGATCACTAAATTCTAACACTTGGCGCGAGGCTGAGGGTGGCCGGGCATACTTTTTCTGGGACCCTCTCGGCGCTTACACCCATCCAGTCTACCTCCACCCATCCAGTCCTTCCCGTCTCCGATGCGAATCGCGAGAAGAAGCGCCGCCTCGCCCAGGTGGTCTTTGCAGCTCGCGTTTCCGCAGATGAGGAACAAAGCAGGTTTCTACCTGAGCGAGCACCTGGGCCTGCCGATGGCGGTCAAAACCGGGGGACGGGACTTCCGGTTGACCAAGAATAGGACGATAACCAGATCTATATGTATTTATATACTGGGGAGGTCAAACAATCAAGGTTTTGAAGCTCCAGGTTTTGACCCACAGCCATATCATTGTGGCGGGGGTGTACTTCTCAGAGGTCGTGGAGCGTGGCCAAACATAGGGATCTTCGGACGTTCCAGTGTGGCAAGTACAAAACCAGCTAGAAAGAAGCACACGTGGGGTGTCCACCGGGCATGCAATCACCACCTCTGGTGCCATCCAATCTCATCCGATGAGCGACAGCCCATGCAGTGCTCAAGTCGTGGTGCTTGCGGCCTGTTTGGTCGCAGGTGTGGCTGTCTGACGTACTGCACCTCCGCGAGCCGGTCGTCACGCTGTCCTGGTGGACGTATACCGGGGGTCATTGACCCGTCCAGGCGGTCAAGGCCACACAGTCAAGACCATATGCCAGTCATAGCCTCGCTGCTTCATGGCCTCCGGATTTCTCTCTCATCGTGACACCAAGAAAAGCTCCTGCGCCGTTCCGGGGGCGGTCCACGGAGGGAAGATCCGTTTTGGCATGCTGCATGCTTGTGTTCCGCTTGAGGAGTGGAAAGCAGAAAGCTAAGGCATGTGCAAATGGAGAGACTTTTCGACAAGAGAGGCAATGTTTCAGGGACCACGCCCAGGTTCAAACAAGTTGAAAGCACCGAAAGGATATGAACAAGCACTAGACAAAATGGAGAACGTTGAACGTGATAGTATACATAACATGAGGTAGTCATAGCAAATCATTGAAACACACGGACACGTGAGGAACTGTAGAGGAATGCATGTTGTTGTGTGCTGTTCTTGTTCTTGTGCTTGTTCTTGCTGTTGCTGCTGCTGCTGCCGCTGCTGCTGGTGCTGTTGTTGTTACGATTGAAAAGCAAAAACAACAAAAACAACATGAAACAAAGTCAGAGCAAACTGAAAATCACGGCAACATGAGATGAATACTGGCTCGGTGCAATTCAATGAAACTGATGTTGATCATTGTTTCTCAATGTGTTTCAACCATTGAATCCACTTCTCACACTCAAAAAGGGCCTTTCACAGGGAATGCTGAGTTCTTGCGCATCAGGCACGGTCCTTTTAGGGACATAAGTCGCGGGTTTTGACTTGTGTCATGTTCGTCTTTGTTCATGGGTACGTTCAATCCTCAACACTGGGGACGGTGTTCAATTCTTTCCCGGTCCATTCGCCCAATCTGGATCAGGGCCGTCATGGACGGTTTAGGTCGCGGCAGCGACCTCCCAGGCCACGGAGGATGTAAAAACCTGTTGACATATGTTGACATAATGGTAATATTCTCTGGCGCCCTCCCCCATCGGCTGGGGTCGGCGGATCTAGTAGCAAGGAGATCAAGGAGCATTCTTACTTCTAGGAAGCTACGAAGGCTGGCCTTATGGGACTGGCCTTACAAGCGAAGGACGCGTCCCGATTGGACGGAGCATGTTGACATCAGGATTGGAGAGTTCTCGGTCTATCTCTACCTGGTGAACATCGCTTGCATCGTCGTGTCTCGGTTCCGAAAGGAGGGGGCGTCGCGCAGGTTCGAAAGGTGTGTGGGGGCGTCGCGCAGAGTTTGTGTGTGTGGGGACGGTGACGATGTTTCGTTGAAGGGAACGGGGGAAAACGTAAATCTGTGGAATTGCCATTAGTTTGTTGAGGAATCTGGTTGTGTGATGTTGTTTGTGTTTAATTGATCCCATTGTTTGATCAATGTGAGTTGTGTCCTTTGAGGTGTGGAGGAAATATTGTTACTGTTGACTCAACAGTGGAGAGTGACCCACGAGTCTTTTTGTGACTGCCGAATTCTTGTTGCGAGTGCTACGGTATACGTAGTACGATCAACCAAGAGCCCCCGGCAACACTCAATCTACAAAGGTTCCCCAGCGATCCTGGGAGTTGTCACATGGTTCCAGGAGGATTCTTCGGGGAACAGTAACAAGGTTCGCTACGAACGGGGCTCCTGGCATCGCTACGAACGGAGCGATCGGACGCTACCAACGGAGCAAGTAGCTACTAGTAACAAGAAGCAGAGTTGATCAGCAACTCTATCAACGGTGTGGTTCTTTGTGTCCCTGTGTCCCTCATGGGATGCTATACAGCTGGTGTCCCTCATGAACATGTCGGACCTGAAAAAGAGAATTGCTCAACTGGTCTGTCAACACCGCACGTCTTCCGACACCGGTCGCACACTCACGGTGGATCCCGTTCCATGTCCCGAGGCCTTCGCATGGGCCTCCTTCAAATTCAAGCACATCGGCGGGCGCACCCTCCGACCCACCCACCCTGTTTCTCGGACGGTGAAAAAAGCGATGGTGAACTCGCTTTCGGATGGTGGTTCAGACGCGGTGGGTGAAACCACACGTGCCGGGGCAGCAGGCATGACCAGGGAGGGATGGAGTGGCATGAGTGGAAGGGCGGGTGTGTTAGGAGTGGGGGGGAGTTTGATGGGCTGAAGGATCCCCCAAACTCACGAAATCGCAAGAAGAGAGCGTCAGTTTGAGTCTCCTCAGTACGCACCGGTCGTGACCGGTCGGTCCTGTGACTGGTCGAACAAAAAAACAATCGAACGGTCTGAGGAAGGACATGCCGAACTGGGAACTGAAAAACGGGGGCGAGCTTCACCATCCTCACCCCCCTCCAACCCTTCACCAAGCTTGATCGTTTGAATCTATTCAGTCTACAGAGTATAACATGTTTAATCATCCTTATCTGTGGGGAATTCATTTCGGACACAATTGATGTTAACCTTCTCTCGGCGAGAAGAACAGGTGGAGTTCCTTCAAAGCGGTTTCAGCTGTTCCACGGAATTTTCCCGGCTCCTCCTTGGGCTTTGACAAAAACCTCCATCACTTCATTTTCCCTATAGGCCTCCAAGTCGTCCAAGTACCTCCTCAGAAGGTATGACTGGACCCTCCAAACCCACCCACCTCAAACACCTTCTTAGAAGGTACTTATAGAGCCCGGGGTATGGCATGGATGGATGCTGTCTCAGGTGGCTGTCTCAGAATCCGAGATAGATCCAGCTTCTCGGCACCGCACCGCCACGCGCGTCATGCGCGTGCGCGTCACGTGCACGTCCGGACGACGGACCGAGAAATCCCTCCAGCTCCATGGGTGGAGAAACCGAAGGAATCCCCCGGGCAGCGATGCTGTCCGCCGTAAGAATTTGTATTCCACAAAAAGTCTATAGCAGCTGACTAACATGAACACCCCACTTTCGAGACTTCTTTTTCCCTGTGGTGTGCTTCAATTAGCAGATGAAGCAGCTTTTTCTCGCTTGTGGCCCATTGTTCAGGATCGACTGGGACGGACATAAACTGAAGATTCAACCCACATTTGCGTGGAATGGGAGCTGAGGGCGTCACAAGGATGAATCAAACATATAATCAAAGCATATCAAACAAACAAAATGGAGCCGTAGAAACATGTGTGAGCAACCGAAGAAATAAGTACAATTTAATTGCAAAAAAAAATCTTGCATTCTTCCAACTGGCACAGCCACACTGCAAGCCTCACGAGTGGCCACTGGCAAGCATATGCAGGTGGCACCTATTTCATCCTACTTCGCTATTTCCACCAAATCAGGAATGTTGGATTGCTAACAGGATACCTAGTACCTTAGTACCTGATCGGAATGATGATGTCACCGAAAAGAATTCATTTGAGACCTTGGCATGGATGGAGGGAAGCCCAGAAGCCCCACGAAGAAGAAGGGTGCACTCATTTGAGGTGGCACACCACGGTACGAAGACAAGAAAGAACGAACATCAAGCACAGGTCGGTGAGACTTACCTTGAGGTGTTTGTTCGGCGCTCCATGTCTTTTGTTCACACATGTAAAACTACCGTTAAACCGTTAAGCCATGATAAGCATATACCATGTGGACTAGGACCTTCTACAGGTCGGTGGCCTTCGATCCCAACCACAGGTCGGTGAGGCGCCGCCCCAGGTCGGTCGCTCGCCGAACGGTATCCGGTTCATCGAACCGGCCCGGTTCGATTCCATCGGAGGGTTCAGTGGTCGATGGAACATCGGGTTGGGGGTGGGTCCCAAGGCTCAGATTCCCGAGATGCTACGAAGCTTTAGCCCGGAATAGAAGAAAAGAGTAGCAGAAGGCGCTTGGGAAGGCGCTTTCAGAAGGCGCCCAGGTAGCCTGCGCGCCTTTTGTTTTTTTTGGTTTCGCGGCTTTTAGATTGTTGGGAAGGAAGCACGGAGATGAGTGGGTGGATCATGGTGGATCTGGTGGATGAGTTATGTTGTTTTGTTTTTGATGATGTTGGTCCTTATTTTCAAGTGAACTTTTTGGCAAGCAGCGGAACCTGGATAAAGAGCCATGAGTGATCAGTGAGAAGGAGACAGCACGGGGTCAGTCACGGGGCCACTTTCTCCACTTCTTGGGATGTCCTGCTTCGATGAATCTGAGAACTGCGCCGAGACACTTTGTCACGCATTTCAGCCGAACCATGGGAACTTGCGTCTAGCCCTGCCGTGCAAATGACTTCCTCCTCCCTTTGGTGATCACCGTTGGTTGTGTTGTGTGATTCGATATATTCGATAGTGGAAGTGGCAAAACAGATGTGTTTTTACAATTGGTTTACTTTTGTTTCTTGAAGCTTCAAGAAGATCTCTTGAAATGTTGATATAAAACACGAGAAATTCAGATCCATTATAGACCTTTGCACCACATGGTAGATCAAATATCCCTCCAGTCTACGGACTATACGAACACGGACTTGGTCGGCAAGGTTCCTGAGCATTTCCTTCAACTTCCTTGGTCAGCAAGTGAACCTTTAGTCCACATATACCCTCCTGGAGAGGACCACATGGACCCCCTTTCAACCACCATGTTGCATTCGGTTTCCATGCGTCGAAACCGGTCAATTCTGGTTTCCATGTGATCCGTCTGCCAGTCTGCAGGGTTTCATGCTAATTCCCTCCTATGGATCCACTGCCACCTTCGAAACGAAGGTCATTGGAGCCTGGTGCTTAAATAGCATCCAATCACTGTACCTCAGGTTCGGTATGTGGATCCATAGGGCCTGTCTGGGCTCTGTCTTCCTCTCTGCTCGTCCGTCCAGACTTTCTGCGCAGGACTGCCTTTGTCAATACCGCTTTTTCGGTTCCTGACACAGGCGTGCCGAAGGATCTTCACACAAAGATAGGTAACCGGTTTGATCCCTTCAATCTCATTCCCCGCAACCAATGTGAGGAATGTGAGGAGTATGTAGTGTATAGTTTGGCATATATGATCGAAGAAAATACAATGCATGTGTACATGTTGGGTCTGTCCCGATACATGTAACAGTCGGTAAGCTATTGCGCTTACACTGAAAAAGGGGTGGGCCTCTTTGCAAGCAAGCGCAAGCACAGTTCTGAAAATGTGCAATATACGTTTAGCAAACTCCTGAGGCTTTTCTTTAGCCAGAATGCTCTCTGTTTTTTCTGTAAATGAACTTGCGCTGCAAGGATCTCGGAGACTGCAAACTGATACCGACCATGGAGTCATATCCATGGTTTGCCAGGTGTCATGCAGGCAGCCGTGGAGGAGGCCTGATGGACTGCGGTTGATACTGTATACAATACACCCAAGAAAACAGGAGCATCAGGAGCTAAGGACCCCAGTGGAGAAGAACGCATGTCATGTATTTCTATGGCAGATGATCAGTCTGGTCTCAGTTTTGCCGTGACAACTCTCAAAGCACGATCACTTGTAGTTACAGTCTGAATTGGACACTGTTCGATGTCATACGAAGATCACATCGCTGTTTTTCCACCAACAGTTTCCTCCAGGTGCGTGGGCAGCTGGTGTTCTACCAGAACCAACGAGCGGCCTGAGGGCCCAACTACCCGCCGTAGTGGAGAACACATGGGGTGTGTACGTTGATAAGGACCATCCCCCAACCAATGGGTATAGACAATGGTAGACTGGTCAACTTTCCTGCTTCCAGGGGGTCGAACTACGGGGTCTCCCTATTTTAGACATCCACATGGACACTTGCTTGATGGAAGGAAGGAGACCCCGAACTGGACAGAATGACAGGGATGCAGGGAGTTGCCGGGAGTTCAGCGAGGTTCCGAGGTTTATTCTTGCTTTGCGTTTGCAAGACGTAGGTTCCCTACATATTTGATGTCACAGTTATTTGGATTGTTCCATTCTCCAGGAGAGTGACCTTAAAGATCCTTGGCCAGAGACTAGGAAGAAACCCAGCCCCAAAGAGTTGCACAACCGATTAGAAAGTTGCATCGGTTGAACCTGCATCCAAGAGCCTTTCACACAGGCGAGACAGGTTGAGCCCTACACCTCCTTAGGAGTCGGAAGGGTTTCGAACTGCGGTTTTTACGGAGCGAGGTCGCACGTTTTTGAGGGCCACCAATTTGGAGAGGTGACCAGCCAATCTGCGCAATCCACTCGGTTGGATTCACTTGTACATGAAGTGAGCTCTCCAGCCCGGTTTCAGAGACATGGGCATCAGTATACACACGTGAAACAAGATTCCACCAATTGTCTTTACTCTATGGATCCCCAAGTCCTCGGAGAAGGTGATTTGGGCACGTACCTGTTCGTGGCACTCTTTTGTTAGGTTTGGAGGGTCCAAGTAGCTGAGAAGGTATTTGGATCCATTGGGATATGATAACGCAGGATACACAGGATAACTCCTGGTTCCTGTCACCAAACGAGATACTTACAGAGGTTTCAGAGTAGATGGCGCAGACCCCAACATGTCTCTTAGATGGGGGCCCACTCCTTTTGGTGATTGTGTCGTTTGCTCTGATGCCACTGTATTAGACCGCTGCGTGACTTTTCTCGGACTCACTTGCCAGACCTCGATGCTGCAAGAGTTGCGTGTCTTGGCAATGTCCCTGTTGGTGTGCAGCGCGGCTAACTTGAAATTATGTATGCCCCATGGATTATGAATCCACATACTATCTAAGACGGTTATGTGTTGGACACTCTTACATAGGCACAGAAGTGGCAATGGATCCCTACGAATGTATTGTATAATGACCTACCAGAGTACCCCGCATCAACGAACAGACTTGAGCATAAAGCCGCTTCCGCTTTGTCCTTCTGCTGAACTATCTTTGGGGGCACTGCTGACCTCCTTCTGCTGAACTATCTTTGGGGCACTGCTGACCTCCTTACCTTGGTCTTGACAAGAGATGTCCAAACTTTGCGGAGTAGAATCATGTAGAATCCAAGCAAAAAAACATGTTTCTCTGCCGAGAAACACTTCCCACCACCACCAGAAAAGCCTATCATTGTTTCAAGTCACTTGTTGAATTGCTTTACTTGCCGCTCAGCGATATGCTTGCTCCCTGTGTTTTGAAAGACTTCGGGTCATGGACTGTGACCTTCAAGACTTAGTCCCGAAGATCATGAAGGAGCCTCTATCCAGGAAAAGTGCATAGAACCTGTAAAGCCTTTTTGGGGGAACTGCTTTCTCCACTAAATAGGAACAGGTGGAGGAACTGGTCAACCTCTACTTTCGAACCAAAAAAACTGAGGGTCGGGTCGGGTGTCTTGACAGACGGTCGGAGGCCGTCTCCGTCTTCCGAGGTTCGGTACGACCTGGATCCCTAAAGAAGATCGTCATCGGACGTCGACGTCCAGTTTGGCGTTGTTAAACCGGACTTCGGAGGATCATCGGAAACTCGCGGAAACTCGGGAACCTCGCCCCTGTTCGGTCAACGGCTCGAGCGGCCGAGACGGTGGTGCTTGGCCTCACTGGGCGCCCAAACCGCTGCGAGGACGGCCTGGGCGATCGGGTGGGGCGATCGATTGGAGCTGTGAAGAAGCAGAGACAGATGACAAAAGAAGATGATTGAACTGAAGCAACCTGGTTGAGGTTTCAGGTTGAGATCACGTATATCCTGAAGCAGGTTGGTGTTCATGAGGATCAGGAATCGCTGGCAGGGAGTCGAATGTCAAGCATATTAGAATGGGCTAACGCCCGGGTGCTGCCCACCCAGAGGCGGGCGAACTTGCCCGACAGCCAAATGGTCCACGTAAGAAAGCAAATCCCCAAAAACAGCAGTAAAACCAGGTTGGCAAGTCACGGTAAAGTTGACAAGGCCACAGCCAGAGCCCTCAAAGAGGACCCCTCGCCACAGCCGTGGCCCATGTTGTTCTGCGCCAAACGGCAGTCTTGGAGCCCCAAAACAAGAGACGGGTTCGCCACGCTATTGACCAATCTAATTCCACGCAGAAAATCGCACCGCAAAAGGCTGCCGCGAGGGTGGAGGCCCAGAAAGACAACGCCTCACCACAGCCTTGGCCCATGTTGTTCTGCTCAAGACGGTTGTGCCAAACGGCAGTCTTGGAGTCCAAAAAAGGCCTGGCTCATGCTGTTCTGCGCGCAAATGCGGCCGGGACGGAGGGTTTATAGTGGCATGCCCGTGTGCAGGCGCACTTGGATGGCCCAGACAAGAGAACATCAAAAAAGGATCTATATACTCTTCTGCAGGAATTCGCTGCGGTTTCTGAAACACAGTGACAGAGTGCTGAACGTGGAAGGGCGAGACCACATGTACCGCCAGCTGGCGTCCTTGAGCATGACTTGGCCACAGACATTGCTTTAGCAAAATGAGATGCAAAGACATTATCAAGGTGGCGGAGTTCTATGTGGAAGCTCAAACTTCCAAGAAGCAAACCTTGTGGGAAAATTTCAATAAGAGCGTGATCCAAAAGAACACGCTGAACTCGACAGCTGGCAGGAATGCTTGGTTGTCGGCTTGGCAGGCCAACGGGGCCAAGCGGTTCCAGAAGGTTCACAAGTCACAAGAAGTAAGATTTCAAGAAGGAAGGAAAAAGTCCATACGCTTCAGCATTGCAGATCCATGCCGGTTTACATCAGGCGATCATCTGCCTGCATGACAACTGAATGGTGCGTCTACACGGTGATTAATAGGCGAAACATTATGGTTTTGGGTGTATTTGTGTATGGTGCAAGATATTGTGGTGAATTGCGGTTACATGGTGTTGTGCAGTTCTGGGTGCTATGACTCGTCCTGCGTTCAGCATCTGGGGCTGCGTTTCCATGCAGGAAAGCACTTGGGGTGAGTTTCTGGCACTGAAGGAAGTTCGGTGTCGCGGTGTAAGTTCTTACGACACTCCGAAGAAGCGTCCTTAAGACCTAAAAACAGAATTTGGTTTAGGCCAACTAGACAGTCAATGTGAACTGCCAGACACCTCCTCCGTCTCCTCCCAATCCTTCAGCCATGACAAACTGTCTCAAAATGCTGCGGGTCCAACCCCAAAAAACAGATCGACCATGACCAAGGGTCTTGCAGGGGTTGCCGTTGCCCCATGGACTATATAACAGTCACGCCCATGTTTTTGCGTCCAGGAGCGAACAAGGGTCACTCAGAGAAGGAGTTGCTCAGCACATGAAGGTCGATCCGGACGGAGAGGGGGCTCGGCTCCTGGACTTCAATGATGCGTGGGAATATCTGGGTGAGCGTGATCATTGTCGGGCGACGGGCGACGTTTCTTTTCCGCAAACCTGGGATGTCTTGAATGTTCTTCCGGCTCCTGGGAGCGGCAAATACAACATATGCAACCAAGATGCAACAAATTTTCACCCGCCACAGACCCGGTCACCGGGTCTATACGTGATGATCAAAGTCCTCCTCTTGCCATACCCCTTGCGAGCTGGCTGAATCTGGATGTTTAGCGTTTTGGCCTCCAAAACTGGCTTCGACTTGCCGTGTCGCGTAACGGGGCATGTTGCGGAACTCCTTCCTCCGGCCATGGCGGAAACAACACCGTGTTATGGAAAAATATGTCGCAACAACATTTAAAAAAACTGCATGGCCCATTTCCATTTTGAAATCCGACTGCTCTCCTCTAATTATGAATAGGGTCGGCCGTCTTTAACCCTCAAAAAACACTCCTGCTTTGAGGTCTTTCGTTTTGACCTCAAAGAATGATCCAAGTTTCCACCGTCGAAGGCATGGAGATTTCACACCAAGGTTGTTTTCGAGTTTGACAGGAAATTGTCATGACCAAATCACCCGAGAGAAGCGCAAACCCAAACAATTTGCTGGTTGTTCCAAGGGAGAGTTCACACCGATGCTTCGGTTGATGACACTTGCTGGAAGTATCATGGAGGTCGATGGGCATGGCCCAGATTTCGGAGGACCCTGAAATGCTCAGGACCGTATAGGTGGTTTTAGCTCCATGTAACCATGATGGTTTCTAAGGTTTCTAAGGATTTAGAGTTGGAGTCGCCCAGAGGCGGTGATGTGGGAATGTGGGAAACAAGTTTGCCGAACCAAGGTCGTTGGGGGTCCAAGAATTGGTTCGGAAATCCCCGGAAGCTATAGGAATGCCCAAGTGTCCAAATCCTTCGATTGTTTTTGATGTGTTTGTATTGTTTTCTTTTGTTGTTGTTGTTGGTGGTGTTTGTTTTTAACATGGACCAATTCTGCCGAGGCCTTATCGCGGAAGCGAAAAAGGCTCTTGGGGGGCCAAAGAACTGAAAGGCCTGGTCCATCGAAGGGGTTTGGCAAAATCCATTTTCCACTAAGAACAACCAAGTCTAGCGCACCGTTTGGATGAATGCATTGACCCCCGCATTTGCCGCTGGATAGCTGGGGTGTGTTAGCAGCGATTCCAACGGTGTGTTTGTTTATGTTTATGTCTCAGTCTGAGCATCCACCCTGGTCCACTGGTCCACTGATGCTATCCTGGCGGGCTCAGAGAACCAGGTCGATGTCAACAATTGTTGTGACCACCATCAGAGTTCTGCTAAGTGGTTGACACAACCCTATGGGCCTTATTTGCAGGAGCCATATGAGCATTAGGAAGGACATGTTTCACACCGGTGAATGTCTCCCTCCAACCAGGTGGCGAACTCCGGTTGGGATCTCCTGGGCGGTGCGACGTTGGCGGACTCCCATGACTGTAGATGTTTTATTGTTTGGGGGATCTACTTGATACCTGGAGATACTTGTCGCAGAACGAGAGAGGTGACGTGCTTTTAGCAAGGTGCTTTTTCTCAAACAAAAGATCTTGTGCCGCCTTTGCGCCACCCATCCGCTGACCCCACCGCGTGTCGCGGGTGCGGACTCAGACATGAAGATCCAACTTGAATAGAGGACCCGGGCAAAGGAGGGCCTGGAAAGGGGTTGGTCTTGGTGGGATTAGACCTGGCTCCTTGGTTGGTTCTTGGGGGAAGGAGTGGCGAAGTCATTGTCAATTGTTGGTTCTTCTGTTTCATGGCAGTTGACTCAAGTTTCTTCCGGTTCTTGGGAAGATCCATCAAGAAATCAAGCATATTTTCTGGGAGTCCTTTTCTTTCCGATGCTTCACATGATTCACGTGATATGTCCTAGATCGATTACACTGGAAGTAGAAAGCCACCTCTTGGAGGAAAATGGTCATCCAAGGCGAATGCCATTCACTTCCATGAGGCTTTAGGGAGTGTCTGGGTTTTTGTTTCTTCCCTCCTTGTTAGTTCAATCCCTTGCACCCTCCAATAGGTCCAGCAGTTCAGACTCTTCAGACCTCTAGAGTCAGGCCAAGGCCAAGCCTCGGGCCCTCGGACCGAACAAGACCTGAAGAGTCGGTGGATCTGTTCGGTTGCACCGCCACCGCAGCATTTTGCAGTCTCAGCAGTACCGATGGCGGCAGAGTCGGCGGTGCTCGCTGCATTCAAGGAGTTTGACACAGATGATTCAGGCACTGGGCACTGGCTCGGAGGACCAAACGGATTGAGTTACTCTCCCTACCCCGTCAGTGGATAATTGTTTTAACCTGTTTTGGGGGTGGGTTTCTCCACGAAATATGAACCGATTGAAAAAGGTTAACCTCGGGTATACGTTCAAAAAACGGCTGGGGTGTCAGTCTCCGAGTCGGAAGTGGAACTGAACACCACCTGTGCAAAATCATGAGATGTTGGCCGTCCAAGATATCCTGGCGCCATGCCATCCACTTCCACCATGATGATTTCCGGGAGTTCATGAACACATTCCATGTAGTTCATGTACTTGATATGGTCTGTTTCAGACCATCAAGACATGGATGTGTGCGTGAATCGACATGTGTTCGACAGGTTGACGGGCCCCACCCGGTCAGGGTGGGAATTGGTCAAAACCGTTAGAACCCTTGAGCCGTTTGACGTGGAGTCCGAAGCAAACTGTAGGAGTGAGACATGTTGGGAATTGGTCCTGACACGCCTGGAACTGAGGCAGCATCAGCAGGGAGGAGTTGGGCGAAGTGCTGAAATCCTTGAGTGACCTGGGCAGTTGAGTGACCTGGGCAGTTGAGGTCCTGGTTTCAGCTTGGAAATAGAACATCTAAAAACAAGACAATTGACAATTGTGCAGATTCCATCAACTAAGGGGAATAGTGCCGTTTGGGCAACTGACATGGAAATTGGTTAAGGATCTATATTTGAAGGTCTAAGTGTAATATATATATATATATGTTTATCTTAGTGACCAGCTGACCAGCGTATGGTCCGATCGTTCTTCTCCCGACCTTTTGAACAGGTGAGGATGCTTGGGATGACTCTGCCATCGACCAGCTTCTGTCTCAGGCAGACGAAAGCGGAGATGGTGACTAGGCAGATTCCACATGAAGCACACGCTTCGCAAGTCTCAATGGACAGGAAGGAAGAGCATGTTGACTGGAGAACCCATGGAGAACCCAATGGAGCCATGGAACTGTAGATGTTTGTAGAGCACAATCCATCCTCCATCCTGAAAACCTCCAGGTAATTCATCCAGGATGACTCACCAGCCATCCAGCCAAAGAACAACCCACTCTGGCAATCACGACATGGGTGCTTGATTTCTGGTGCCGAGAGGGTCAATTTGTCCACTCAAACCTGGAGGGTTTGAGCATATGATGGAGGCTCCTTTGGTACATCACGAGAGATGACGGCGCCATGTGTTTTCATGTTCCACCCGAATCGGGCCGGTCGCTCTTTTCGAACGGCTTAGCGGTCACTGAGTCACTTGGAAGTACTGTAATAACTACATATATACCGTATACCTCCGATGTGTTGTCCATTTGGCATGTCTATATTGTACCCTACTATTCTAGGGAAAGGATTTTGCAAGGTGTACATATATATATATATAGAGATATCATATATCTCTACTATAGTCAGTTCACATCGGCTCAAAAGGGGGCCATGCAGATCACCATTTGTTGAGGTGAATTGCAGATCAGCGAGTTTGTGCGCTGGCTCTTTGCAGAGGACTGTGATTGATCGGAGCGGATGGGGTTGCAGATGTTGTGTTGAAACCTGCAGCGTTGAATGTTTCATGGTTCACATATGCTCGCATGTGTCTAAAATAGTCGGAAAAAAACCATGAGTTCATCTGGTTTCCTTTGAGTCGGGCGTGTTTAGAAGCCTTTCATGTCTTTTCATGTGTCATTCATTCGCCTCATCCGTCGGTCCCCAAGCGACCCATCATCACCCATCCGTCGCAGGACTTGTCGATCTTCAAGACCAAAGGCCTTCGGAAGTCCTTTCGCGCCCTGGCTCCGATGTCAGCTCATCTGATGGAAATCCATGTGATGGAAATCCATCAAAAGAGATCCCCGCATGTCACCGTGATATGTTCATTCCATGAAAAACACACCAACATCATTCCAAGGACCTTTTTCGACCCAAATCATTTGACTTGAGTTGTGTCCAGGTGTTTGGGTCCTGTTTGTTCCCTTGTCCCAGGTGCTGGAGACTTCACCTTTTTGATCCAGCAGAGCCCCTCAGAGGAGTTGAATGGCGAGTACGTGCAGCAGCCGCCCGGAGCGGAGGTGAACGTTTTTGCCTCTCTGGGACGACACGGAAACAGCGAAAAGAAACACGGCATGGAACACGGTAACATGGTGTGTTTTTGTGGGATGTTTGTAGGGTTGAAATGGTCAGGTTGGGTTTCGATGTTATTCCTGACCTCAGCCCATTTGGTTTTGGCTAGGGCGGTCTGGGGGGTTGATTGGGGTTTGGGTGGGTTGGGGTGGGAAAATCATCAGGCCCATAGAAAACCTACCAAAAATGGAATTCCAAAAAACACCACCACTACCAAGAAACTGTGGATACAGTGTTGCTCTTGATTTGATACAGTGTTGCTCTTTTGCTGCCCAAGTCAGTCCAGTGTAGCTCAGGCGGGTGTAACTCAGCCAGGGTGAGGGTGATGGTGATGTAGACCTTTCTGGTGAAGTGGACAACTTTTGGTGAGATGGAGCAAGAAAAGAAGAGTGCTGAGACTATTCTTATAAGGATTAGGCTCCGGCCTTCCCAGGAGCCTTGTAAAGGATCTCGCAGTGGTTCATTAGGAGCCGATTTCCGATCCTGGGAAACACAATTGACGTGGGCACAACGCTGGGAAACCGAAAAACACGACGTTTTCCGGTTCTTTTGTCCCCGCGCAAAAAAGCGCACCGGATGGCCCGGAGATCGGATCCCGATTCATTGGTGCCTTCGATGAGGAAGTCCTACCGATGTTGATGGGTTTTGCCATGGATCATTTTGATGTCCGATCCCAAAGACTGACCAGATCGAGAAGTTCCGAGACGCACGTGCTTATCATCGACTAGGTCCGGTCGTTGTATCGACCGACTTCGGTCCAGAATCTCCCAGGAAGAAACCCTATGGGCGGAGGCCCGTTTTTATGAAAGTGGGTGATGACGAGATCAGCGACAGGCGATGCTTATTGGATGTTGAGCCGGTCGATGCTTCATCCATGTTCCCACGGGTCGCGGTTGGTCACTGTTGAGTCGATGATTCTACAGGAAGCCCATGGGGGACTGGAGTGTGTTCAGCCCATGGGGGACTGCCGTAGATCTTCCCTTTTTCACCAATCAGGGCCCCGATCCATTGGATTTCTTAGAGTAATATGTATACCTTAAACCTCTGGTGGTTGCTTTTCTCAGCCTCTTAGCAAAGATTCAGGTATAGATCACTTCCAATCCAACCTGGCATTTCGCCGATTTCGTTGGGTCGTTGGAGTTTCTTGCGACGGAGTCGAGCGATCGGTGTAGCTCGGACACCGATCGCTCGACTCCAACGATGTAGAAGTGTACTCCAAGGTTATTGGTAGTGAAATAGAAGTATACCAAGTGACTCCAAAAGTTCCACTTAGGTGACGCAAGTTGTGGAAAGTTAGGGGTTCAAAGATGTATTGGAATATAGGAGCGTGTTAAGGACACAAGGACACAAGGATTGAACAGACAAGAGGAAACCCTTGCCGCATGCCTTAACAATCCTTAAGATGCCTTAACACTGTTCTTTTCATGCCGGGAGTCCAGGAGCATGTTTTTTGGGTCGAGCAATCATAGACCACGCTGGGATGTTTTCAAGACCATGCCAGGAGATGTCCCATCATGGTCGAGGTTTGCTCGTCCCCGCGCAGGGTCTATCAGATGTTCCTGCTATGGGCGACCAACCTTCCTAGCATGGTCGGTCAGATTTCCTGGTACGTTCAACCAAATGTCAGGGGTATAGCAAACATAACCAAACCAGTCAATAGCACTGAGATGTAAGCACATACACTTTTTCGAGTGGAC
This sequence comes from Durusdinium trenchii, assembly GCA_963970005.1. Lineage (NCBI taxonomy): Eukaryota > Dinophyceae > Suessiales > Symbiodiniaceae > Durusdinium > Durusdinium trenchii. Next base: position 1,217,311 of record CAXAMN010004224.1, read on the forward strand.
ACTGGGAAGTATCCGACGTCTGAGCGGTTTTGACACATCAACGTGTGTCACGTCACGTCACACATCTGCGAGCACACATGACAGGACAACACTTGAGAGCACATGTGTTGTCAAAGCGCACACGTCGCAGACAGATGGCTGATAGCTCTGTAGGGACTGAGATGATGGAGTTTTGCCCCATTCCTTGACACCAGCAACCAAGCCGAGTCAGTTGTTTCGGTGGGCAAACAGGGCGGTCTTTTTCCCTCCACGGCCACCAGCTGCACTGCCGCTTCAGGTGCCAGAGTGTCGTAGAAATAGTGCCAGACATTCTGAGTTTTCTTTCTATGACCTTTTTTTTGTCATTGACCTTTTTTTCTTTCTATGACCTTTCAATATGCGGCAAACATTGCACGGTTTCCTCACGACCTGCGACCTGCGTGTAGCTTTCCTCGAGCCTTGACCATCTGGTGCCGCGGACCTCGCCATGCCTTACCCAGTGTGGGTGAATCGAACAGCGGGGTCGTCGATCTCTCACTGGTCGTGAGTCATTCTGTGACTCCGCGCCTTGCGTCGTGCTCTGTCGCCATGTTGAGATATGCCCAGCACAATCCAAACAACTGGAAGCACGCCTTGGGTACAAGTGCTTTTGGATGTTTTTGGCCACTTGTTGGGACTAATTGTGGATCATCTCCTGTTCGTCACACACCATGTTGAGATTGCCTGGCGCCTGGAAATATCCATCGGAACTAGTGTTGTTGGTCACTTGTAGCGAACAAAAGCGCATGCGTGGTTTGAGTCGTGTTTGTGATTTGTAGTTTGATGTTCTTCACCTGAGGTTGGAACAGGAGGGGAAGACAAGGGGGGGCCCCAGGGCCAAGAGAGATCCTGAAAACTATTCAAAGCAGATGGCAGTAGGTCAATACCCGGAGCCCTAAACCCTGGTAGGTTGGCCTGCCAGGTAGCCTATTCTGTTATATTCTGTTCATTGTTTTCCTGGTCAACCCAGGTGACCCGGTGCCAAGACCCACACCCATGCCCCAATGTCCTGCCGGTCAGGGTGCTTTCCTGCCGGTAAATTCATGTTCTAAGCCAGACTCGAGACAGCCACACCGTTGGCCGATTCCATGCCCTTTAAACATCTAGAGTCAGTAATATGTTTTATTTTTTCCTGAGTTCTTTTGAATAGCTTTCCCTTGCAAGGTGACAATGAAGTCTTGAGAGCCCCACTAAATATGTAGAATGCTTTGTGTAATGTGGAAGGATGCTCCCTCAAACGCAAGGGGTTCCGTGTTTCAATGTGGTAACTGAAATGACGCATCTTCCAAGCAAGATCAGAAGGAACATGCTTTACAAGACTGTTCTTTATCATTGAAACAGTAGACATGAATATATGACATGTGTAAAAATCCTATGTTCTTTACACCAAAATTAACTATTTGAGATTTACGGTTTTCATTAAACATGCCGCTCACCCAAACCAATGGGAGACCCAGTATTTTCAACTGTAAAGAACATGTTCTTGATATGGCAGGATGCTCAATCAAGCTGAAATTGTTTGCGGTCAAAACGCCATCATGCTTATCAAAAAGAGGGTGCGACTAGATGCATTAGAAATTAGATATATATATATAGAGATATATAATGATATATAGTTGTTTGTCATGAACACATGTTGTGCTTCCCCTTTCTCGTTCCACAACAACATATAAGATACATTAAGATACAGTTTGCTCATTTTTTTGGCCGCACATGAGGTGTGTTCCACTCATGGAGGTGTTTCCTCCAATGGAATATTCAACTTTACAAAGGGAAATGTGTTTGCGAAGGAAATGTGTATACTCTTGTTTATTTTTAAGCTGCTGAAAGGAACCTATATCATGATACAAGGTGAGCCCTCACAAAAATGTTGAAAGGAAAGGCAACATTTGTAAGGATGGGACCTTCATAACTTAAGATATCACAGCAGGATGTTCATGGGCCTTTATAGTTATTGTAAAAGAGGATGATGTGCGCTGACCGTTATGAGAAGACATTGCTCGTCAAAAAGATCTGGGACAGGACTAGACGAGGCATATGTTAAAGCCAAAGAGGCATGTAAAAAAGTAACCAAAAAACACTCAAAAACTTTTATGTGAAGGGTGTTTTTTTCTGTGAATCTCAAAAAACAAGGGCACAAAATGGCACAAGCACTTTTGAACAACATGTGTCTCAAGTTGCGCTGGGGAGATGCATTGTCTCTCACATTTGCTGCAAAAACATACACGAAAATCGGAGTGCAGGAGGGGAGGGTGCACATTGCATGTTCATTCGCCGCCCCTTTGGATTTGGATTGCTCTGATCGTGTGGTGTTGTGTTTCTTTTCCGAAGGCAATTGTTCCAGATTTCTCCGGATCTGGATCGGTTCGGCTTCATCAGTCAAGTCCTCTCTCTAGCCTGCGCGCCCGCGTGATCTGACTGACTGTCGAGCAACTCCGGTGGACTGACTGTCAGGTTCCTCTACTACCACAAGCCGAGCAAATCCTGGATGATCAACAAGAGCAAGAGCAAGAAGCGCCCTGAAGCCAAGTTACAGACGTCCCGTGCTGTGCATTTGAGCGATGCCACCTGGACTGTTCGCGAAGGTGCGGGGGGATGAGAGTGAGAGTTTCTGACTCTGGACCTTCATCATGTGATGAAGGATATGTTGTAGGTTCTTTTGAGTGCAAGAAAGAACAAAGCGTCCAAGCTGTCCAGTGCTTCTGAAGCAAGATTTGAAGATAGATTCCTCGAGCTGGAGCTGTTGGTGCTTGCAGTTTGTGAGTGTTTCATTGTAAAAAGGAGATGTGGAAGACACAGGATATCACTCCCTGGCTTGCCGTCGAGTTGAGCAGAACTTTTAAGAACACTCCGAAAATTCTGGAAGCATGGGCAAATCTTTTCCCGTGCAATCCCGCGTGGTCTCTCCTGCGAGCCCACCGGTCTGTGTAGTAGGTCGAATGAAGATGGTTGCCGCTGAGGAGATGAAGGCCAGACCAGCTTTGGACGAACCTGCTCAACACGCCTTTTCTTTAGATGAGATAAGTAACTTTGGACGAGCCATGGAGATGAGGTGGTGCTTTACACAAGAAATATAAAAAAATAATGGGTTCGCCGCTGCGTCATTATTGGGTCTGAGGTCTGTAACCTCTACACATAAAGCGGTGTCTCTATTTGGGTAGAGTTGTTGGTGCAAATCCTGTTCGATAGGGGGATTCACATTCATATCAGATCTCCATGGGGGGATCGAGCCGCCCGAACCCCAACCCAACTCAGAGAACACTCGTTTCTCCCGTTTCGGGTTTCGCCGGGCGCTGCTGGATGCAGGTCTCCGGCCGTTCCGAAAATTGCATCAGGGCAGAGTTGGGTGGGTCTCCTTGACTCAAGACTAACTACGTGGCCAAAGGGGTGTTGAAGAATTGACTTGAAGACCACTGTTCTGTTCTCTACAGACCTTCTGTACATTCACAGGTGTCCATGTGGTTCTTGGGAGGCTATTTCAGATGCCATGGCAGTCAATCCCGGCGAAGGCAAACCAATTCCAATGAAAGGGTTGTAGCAGCCTAGCAGTAGAGCCTAGCAGTGTCGTATTTAGGCCATAGGCCAAGCCCAAGACTTGACATTGAGTGCCATTCCCCCACTGAGATCTTCATGACAAAACCACCACTTTCACTGAAACACCAGGCTCGTCCCACCGCTTTCACCAGACCACCGCTTTCACCAGACCACCGCCGGGACGCAGGCTGTTTTGCCGTCCGAAAAGACGCCGGAGGAGTTGCAGTCCTCAGCTCCACCAGGACGGCGACTCGGGGACGATCGGACGATCCATCGACAGAAAGAGGGGCCGCGAAAGCCGAACGACGCCGTCTGCGGGTCGCAGTCTGCGACGCCGTATAGTAGTTCTCTACGGGCCGCTGGCCGCTGAAACCAATCGGGTCGCTTCATGAAAACACCGGGAGGGGAGGAAACTCATTGATGAAGTCCTGATGGCTAACGCAGAGAGAAAGAGAGAGATTGGAGAGGTTTGCGCTCCATGAATTCGGGGCGTTAACCGTAGTAGATTTTCTATGGTCTTTTGCTTACTTTCTCAATGCAGGTGAGGCATGATGATCTTGACCTGCACACCTGACATCAAGCAAATCTCCTCGTGGGGTGGGGCGCGGGGTATTGTATGATATAAGGTTGCTCATTAATTCCTTCAAATGCAGACAACTCAAGTCCAGGTGAAGACGCTTTGCAAACTTGTATGATTCTCCCCTTTTCTGGGGATCTTTATCAAGGGTGAACTTGACATGCATCAGTTGCTTTCTTCCGTCGAACGGCCTCCAGTGGCGACCTTCTGGAAACCACCTTTTTGGGACCTTACACCTAGGAGGAACAAGGACGCTACTAGGAGCAAAGGGCATCGCTACTAGGAGCAAGAAAGCAAGGACGCTACCAGGGGCTCCTGGCCATACTACTAGGAACAAGGACGCTACTAATACTATAGGTGTATTTTTGGGTCGACGACCGAGTCTACCCACCTCGGATCTTCGGTTCGCACTGGCTGGGAAGCGGAAAACACCTGGAGCATGCAGCCTGGGAATCGTTCCCCGAAGAACCGCGGCCCCGCGTTCAAACGAAAGGCGGAGTTGCACACGGTTCAAACGAAGAGATGGAAGGAATCCACATCATTGGGAAGAGGTGCGAGGATCTCTTTTGACTGTTATCCAGAGAAGTACAACAAAAATGAGCAAAGCTAAAGCATCATCCCTTTTCTGATAAACCACTGGGATCACCTGAAATGATTGGGTTGTGGTACCTAGGAAGAAGGGTGTAGAACTGGAATGGTTTTGTAGGTTGACCGTTTTTGGTGACTTGTTTTGGATGAGGACCGGTCGGATGCTATCGAAGCATCTTTTGGTAGGATCTTTTTTAAGTCGGGCAGTACTCCTTGTTTAAAAGAACTGCCCCACCTTGGTCTTGCCGAAAAGATTGTTGTTCGCAGTCTGTACTTTGGAAAGTACTCCCCTGCAGATTAAGATGGAACCCCCAAACCCACTGGGTTGGTATTCGGAAAATGCTCGAAACCAGGGGTTGAATTGGGTTCCATGTGGTCCTCGTTCCGGGGTCCCGATACCGAAGTCTCGGTTCGCTTTCTTTTGTAGGGCTTCTCTCGTGGACTTGGCAACATGCCTTAACCGCTGTGTGAAACAGGAGGTGTTGTGTTAAGGACGAGATCTTGTGTTTTTTTTTTGTGTGTTTTGTTTTTTTTCTGGAAGACCCCGAAGCCCAAGACCTTCGCCCCTTGAGCCCTCCCTGAAGCCTCCCGTCTTGATCGAGGCAGGGCTCAAGGGCCTGTGCGAGATTCGCAGTCTGTCACTTTCTTCAATTGCTGCTGGCTAGCCGCTAGCCGACCAGTTGGCTTCAAGCTTTTTGAGCATCAGTGAGCCTGCACGAGTTAGGCTGGATATGACTCTATGACTCTGCGACACCAGGTTCCCGAAAACTGCTCACTTTTCACCATCTCCTCCGGGCCGGGGTCTCGTTGAGGAGTTTGGGTGCATTCGCAGTGGGCCATGGTGAGTGGGAACTTCATCAAGTCGGAGAAGCTCCAGAGCGATCGCCCGGTCTATTTCAATGAGACTGATCAGACTCTCACCGTGGAAAAGCCGAGCTCGTGGGACGTATCTGATCAATGGGACTGCGCAGAACTTCCACAGCCAAATGTTCATGAGTGAAGACTGTTTCATGGAATTCTGGTACCAATATTGTTGCTGCTGTGCCAAGACTTTTTTCCAATGGATCTACCGGCACCAAGCTAAGCCTTCGGGGTCGTCTGCACTAGACGACCTGACAACCCTACACTATACTTCGTATACTATTGTGGACCTCCATGCAGCCCCCAGAGATGTGAAGGGTCAGGTTTGTCAGGGGCGGCACACCCCTGAAAACGGGGCATCGTGTGATCTCGGGTCTCTTCGGTCTTTGACACTGATCGAGACTACGCTCAGGACATGGATCTTCTACGATCTGAGCCGAAAGCAATGGATCGCTCTTTGACGCGCAGATCGGCTCGGTCGGCCTGAAAGGGCGCTCGGTCGGAAGATGGGAGACCGATGCAACGACACGAAGGGAGGTGATCGGAACATGGTCGACCGTGTCGTCACCCGACGAGGGGATCGGAGGAAGCAGATTCAACATCACGTCGATCGACCATCTACGTAGACCATGATGCGCTGATGTGCAGATTCGGAAGATTCTCCAAGGGCAATGACCATGATGAAGCAAGTTGATTTGTCGCAACCATTTGAACTATATGTATGTTCAACCAAACAAATGAGTCCACTTTCCATGAACTCTATCCAGTTGGTGTGAATGCCAAAGCATCAGCCCTGAATGATATTGTAGATTTCCCATACTCGTGCCCTTATAAAATGATGAAGATCGAATACCTGGTTCTTCAAAGTGACCTTTTCATCCCTTGGCTTGAGGTCACAAACAGGCCTGTCAACGGTCACAGACAGAGACTCCAAAGACGAAACTGTTATAAAATGTATAAAGTGATCAAACCCAGGGAACAGATCACTTTTCGGGGGCCTGGAGGGTGCTATAGCTGTTCTCGAGCCAGAAAATCCCTTGGGTCCCTCAGGTTGCACGTGAAGTCGCTGACCAAACGCGCGCGTTGGTGAAGAGTGATGAGACGGAATGCTATTCTCCAGAGGTTTGTGGCTGGCAGCAGAGCCTGAGCTGCACATCATGCTGCACACCCGCGGCGCGGCAGGACAGCGTGTTATAGGTCAACAGATCCCTCCAAAACCCCAGGTGACCGCCGAACATGAAGAATACAGACAAAACTGAAGCCAATTCGGTGATTTCCAGGTATTGACCCGCAATCAAAAAGGTGTGTGGTGTCCTGGTCGGCATTGTAAATGGCCACCATGGCAGTCGAAATGCTGAAATCTCAAGAATAATGTAACAAAAACATCCCTCCGGGTCGGAAACCGAACGTGTAGTCGTGCCAATGTACCATGATCCCAAGGGCTTGCCATGTCGTTGTCTTGCTTGTATTTTTTCTTCCCGGGGTGGAGAGGCCCGAAAAAGGATATGTGTTTCATGTGCTTTTTGCAGTTCCTGTTTAAGGTCCAACTTCTGGATTGACCAAACTCAAATTTGGTTGCTGGCACAAGCTGTTTTTACTGGCCCAGCTAGAAGCTGAACTGGGTCGGGGCAACTGAGCTTCTGTGGTGACAAACGTCCCTGAACTTGAGCGGAGAAGATGCGGCAATGATTGACACACATTGACATAATGGAATTTGAAGAAAGAACAGAGAGAGAGAGAGCGAGAACCTTGGTACTTGTAGCTCTGTCAATGGCAGGTCTGCAAAATCGTTCATTCTATTGTACTGTATCCAAAAGGCTCGGAGCAGCGATGTCGGGTCGACTTTAGGCGTCGAGTCGACGGCCAGACGGCTGTGAAAGCAACAGACGGCCAGCAATACATGTCCACGTCTACATGCATTCAAGCAGCTATGCTGTTGTTCCAGAGGCATACTTGTTAGTTAACACTTGTTTGATATGTCTCCGCTACTTCAGCGCAGTTGCTTTGTTGTTGGTTCTTGTCATTGCTTGCGTCCTTCAGCTATGCTTGATGTTCAGTGCTTCGTTTCAGGAATGTGATGGTGAAGGCAGCGGATCCCAATGGCATTCCTTTGCCCGTGACTGTGGAGGATGGTTTCTATGATGAAGAGTTCCCCCACAGCCAAGAGAGCCTGGGGAGGGATACTAAATGTGAGTGGCCTGCCTCAAATGCGATGATGGAGAGACCGGTGCGCATCCTAATGACGACTTGATTCCAACTATGAGCATCCCTTTGCCCGACCCTTTAACCCGTTGGAGCAGTTGGATTCCGTAGGTCCTGGAAAGCACCAAACAAAAGCACCAAACCACTGCGTTCCAGAACCACCCAATCTCTCCGAATGATTTTGCCCGATGTCTCAACAACTGGGTCATCCCCAATCCCGCATTGGCTCACTCGGAGTCGCACAGCCTCTCTCGTCCCTCCCTTCAGCCTAGCATCGGTCCAGGTGTAGTCGCCCCCCGGAGTCCGAGCTGTCGCCCAGGTGGATCAGCATCCGAGATCCGGTGCTGTCTCGCGCGACCGTGCTCTTTGAAGAGATCGAACCATCGGATGTTTGTCAAGGAGAGTTAGGGTGAAGACATGTGAAGAATTGTGAAGACGTCAGACTACATATGATGCGTAATTGGGCCTGGGCAGCGGGCAGTTGATTGTTATGTTGCGGGGTGATTCTGCGGTTTTCGGTTTTTTCGGTTTCAACGTTGCACTCTTTTCATCCTGGAACACGAGTCGACTGCGCTCCCATTGGCATCTGGAACAGCACCAGAACCGTTCGACGTCGGTGGCGAACTCGGCGTCGTGGACCGAAGTCATCGGCGGTTTTCAAGAGCCCCCCAGACGTTGAGACAGGTGGGTGTGGGTGCTGAAACACAAAGAGAACACTTCAAATGAACACTTCTGAACCATCATCTAGACCTGTTGATATAATAAAATCCCCCTACCAGAATGGCTGCAATAAATGGTTTGTGATTGATCTGCAGCTGCGCTGCGCCCTCAGGAGGTTTGGGCAATTGCTGGCTCATCGCAGCAATCGCGGGCATCGCAGAGTTCCCGGGGTTCATCAAGGATCATTTGTTCCCTGAAAGCCTTAAGCAGGAGATTTTGGTCATTGGATAGCTCTTGGAGTTTCTATTGCACAGATGTTTGACTTCCGTACTTGTACATATGTATATCATATGTATATTATGTATATCACAACATATGATATTGTATATCATATGTATACTATATGTGATAGTATATGTATATGTCTATATATCATACATATATGTATATATTTTGTTAGTTATTTGTGTATCATTTTATATACATAATGTGTCCAACGTCACCTTGTTGATCTGTGATAGACCAAGATGGGCGAAACTATGGACACCGACCTGTTTCTGTAAAAGTCCCTTGCTGCAAGGTTTTCGAAGTTTGAATAAAACTGACATCCATTCTGTGGGTGGGGGTGAAAGCACTACGACATGTTTTCCTACAGTTACATATGTACATCCCAAATCAAATCCAACTCCAAACCAACTGAACCAAGAAAGTGAACCCACCAACCTTGTGCTATCTTCATCTTCACGTGTTAGTTTCGCCAGCTGTCGCCTTGCGAGGTTCAAGACGAAAGAGCTGTCGCCGGAGGGGAAATATGAGATTTGGTTATACAATTGGAGCCTCGGTGAGTCCAGGTTTCTCTCCAACCGCTGCGAAATTTTTATCCAGTCCTGAGTCCTAAGTGTTTTGCTTGACCAGAGCTCAACAAGTGTCATGTGTTTGGGGATGTTTATAGTGTGTCTGGATGACGCGTTTCTGTGTTGTTTCTGGAAGTTTGCATTGCTTTCTGAACCCATTTTCAGACCTGCATCAATTGACGAATGGTTTCCCGGGGTGCCTCGTTTTGGTGCTTTCCTCTGGTCAACATGGGGAGACCCAGTCACCCCTGTCATGTACCTCGTGCAGATCCGAGATCCTCCTCATGTGACCCTCTGGAGACGGCACTGTGGTCGTTGGAGAGGTTTGCAGAAGTATTTTCACCAGAGACTTAAAAATCCTTCAAACACAGTGAACTTGTGGCCCGTTCGTAGTTCTCCTTTCCTGAACGCATTGACAATCTCAAAGCAACTGGCAGATGTGTTTTTGGACGTTGAGGATTGAGGCCCAGTGGCAGCTGGTCACCATCGATGACTTCATCCCCTGTCATCCTCGGAGCGGCTTCCAACCCAGAGCCCGAACCCTCTTTGCCGGCATCTCTGGCGACAAGGTCCGCGCCGGGTCCGACTCCACGTGTGGGGGGGGCAGGTGGGTCAGAAGAGCGAAGAACAGGTGCTTTGTGCAGGGCTGGTTTCTATATGTAGAGGAGGTACATGTTTTGCAGGGTTGAAACGTGTGCATCTATATGCGCATGTGCACCTATAGATGATTAGATATACATATTACCATCATCATCTACCATCCTTTGGGTACACATTCGCTGACCATAACCCCATACCTCATATACCTGACTGAATATTCAACATATTCATACCTTAATCATACCCCATATATATATATATATACCTGGAACCATTTGGACCTGAATGACCTCTATTTTGGACCACCAAACACCCAAAATATTTTTTTTCCTATCAAAACAGAGGTGTTCCAGTGTTCCAGGTATATAAACTAAACCGCTTCTCAAAGGGTCCACTGTTTTCCACTCATCTGCTCCTCGGTCTCCTGTTTCCTCCCCCCAGACCGACGCTGCGATCCCGGATGGGACCGAGAGCGAGGTCTATGCGTCGTTGCTGGAAAAGGCCTTTGCCAAATTCACCGGCTCGTATGACGCTTGGAGGATGCTATGCGGGTCGGGGTCTGGGGGTCGTGTCGGGGTTGGACAAAGGGGTTGGGTCGGGGTTGGAGAAAAAGACCATGTAGAAAAACACCAGTGGTTGGGTGATGGAGAGGACTGCACCTCAATGATTGAACACAGTGGCGGGTAGTATAGATGGTTTGACCCTGTAAGGAAGAATTGAAATTCAATTCCTTTTCCTCTTCTTTTTCAGTGGATTTACAAGGAAGCATCTTCAGATCGAATTGGAACAGAGAGGAAGCGGGACAAACCAAAAGAGAAACAGTCGAGGCCCATTCAACCTTTGTGCACCAAGGCTTGGTGTGGGAGTTGACCACTCCGACTAAACCACTCCCTGAACCCTAGAAGTCACAAAGGACTGATCCAGTAGTGGCAAGAGAGAGCGACCGTGGTGGTGGGTGAGAAGAGAAGGGACCCATGAAAAGACGAGTGCAAAATCCAGCAGCAAAAGCAGCACCTCTGCCACTACCTGCTGGTTCTGGTTTTGGGCTGGTTCTTTGTTCGGTGGTGCTGGTGCCGTGTGAAGGACCAAGACCACTGAAATCACTGGCCCAAGCGGAAATCACCGGCATTTGGAACAAGCTCCACATTAACCCGTGCGCAGTTTGGCACAGACTGAAAGATCGTAGGCAGGCAAGAGTCTCCGAAACCACCTTGAGGTTTCTACAAATTGAACACATCCCAAGCAAACGTCCATTCATTACAACCGCCAGTATGCCAACCACATCTCTTCACTCACTTCGCTGCAACACCGCTCTTAACCACGGTTTCACTGGTTGTGTTTCTTCTCTTCAGCTTGCTTGGCATCCGCCGCCCTCCGCCGAGCCCTCCAGGGACAGCTGTCCGGTGGCTTTTCGATGATCGCGTGGATGGCGATGACCGGGGAGACGGCGATCTCGGCCTGGATCCGGACGAAGCAGAACCCTATTTGGGAGGCCAGCGATTTGGTGGTCGCCCCAGAAGCAGTGGTGGTTGGTCCAGTGGAACCTCTATGTACCTGTGCTTACATTCCACATATGTACCCGGCGGCAAAAAGTAAAGCCTTCTTGCTGGTTTCGAAGATCTACTTCGATCTAATATAAGAATATAATATATATATATAATTGCATAGTATGTGTGTCCATTTTCCTTGTCGGAACCTCTTTTCCATGCTTTTCCCCAACCACGGAAGGCAGGGCTTTGTCTCGACTCGCCAGGTGCTGGTTGACACCTTGGCCGTCTCGGCGACCGAAGAGACGTCCAGCGAGACGCTGGGGCAGCGACGTCGGCTGCAGCGAGACGTCGAATTTGTTTCGGAATTGGACGGGCGAACATCTGTGTCAGTCCAACCTGTTGGCATTCTGCGGGAGGACAGACTATTGGAGTGCTAGGGAGGCCCTGCTTTTTTGGGAGGATTAGACTATTAGACTACCATTATTGCATTCTATGACCTCAACAAAAACCCTCGTGGGACTGTTTGGCGTGACCCTTTGGAAAAAGAAAACATGATGATCATGATGTGCAGGTACCGGGAGATGTTTGTAGCAGGGTACCTCCAGAGAGGAGGTTTGAGACCCGTTGGACCCTGCTGGACCGAGGGGTTTGAGGTCGAAGAGTTGGTGATCTTGTTGGAGTCGGGTGCAGGTATATGGATTCTAGTTGGTGCATGGTAGTGAGACTCAAGTATTGGATGGTTTGTTACATTCAATGATACTCTTGGTGTGTTGGGTCGGAGATCTCCCTCATACTGTATCGCTCCACGCTCGTCTCGTATCGCTCCAGGATGGTGTGAGCCCGGGTGTTAACGGGCGGATGACGCGACCGTCCGTGACCCCCAAAACCCTGAGTTACGCGACCGTCGTCCGTCCATCCTTTCTAGGTTCGGTGTCCGCGAGTGTCGTGTCGAGTTCTGGGTGTTTCTAGGAGCAGGTCTGGTCATGTTTCTCGGGTCATGTTCCCAAGAACCGTCATAAAAGTTCTTTTCCGCTTGTGCCACAAGGTTCAGGGTAGCCATCAGCAGTGAAAGATAGATGACCACTAGGTTCAGTGCATGTAAATGTGTTGTTTATGTTGCATTGGACTGGTGTTGGAATCATTTGTGTTTTTTTGTACTTTTTGTTCTTGTCGTGTTAGAGATTGGCCTTGCCTTGGCCGTCCCAAGTGCCACGTATGCTTTTGACATTACCTCTTGAGTCATTGATGAACCACTAAGTCACTAGGTTTATGAGTGCTCGAATTGTTTGCAGCGATTTCATAGGGGGACTCGCGGGTTCTTGTTTCTCCAAGCAGAGAACAATGGTCGGTATGGGGTAGACATGAACGAAAAAAGACTCACCACGTCCACCGAGACTTTTCTGTTTTGGGGCTTTCCATGGCTTCCTTATGTAAATGTAGCTGAACTTTGTGGGTTTCCCCTGCTCCTGCTGCTTCCCTTTGGCCATCAACTCTGACTTGTGATTGCTCCTCAACTCAGCTGTGTTGTTCCCTAAACTTGGAGAATCTGCGGAGCATTTGGCTGTCCGAAGCCTTGTTGCTCATAGTTCACAAAGATTCGTCGAATTCGACGAATTGGTTCAAGATGGTTCCCAGACACTCCATGTATGCCATATATGCCTACATTGGGGTGGTTCTGGGGGTCAATGTAGGCAAATATATTCCATATGTGGAGTGTCTGGGGTTCGACATTTGATGGTGGAACAAGTGGTGCGCATCCAACATGGTTGCCCCCTGCCCCTGCCTGTGCTTGTTCCAGCTGATCTGGTGCATATCCTGCAGCCATGACCCAAAGGTATAGAAGTTACCAAACGGCTTCTAGGCAGTTCGTTCGCTTCTTTTTTCCGCTGATGACATGTTCCATGCACTCGCGCAGACCGAAGACCGAAGACCCCAGTTTAGGGACTGCGCTGCTTGTGACTCTGCACGTCAGGTCGGACGGTCGACACCGGCACGAACGGTGGACCGACGCCCAGGTTGTTGAAGGGTGCCAAGTTCGAAGAGGTGAATCGGAGTCTCGAAGTGGTTGGAATCGAAGTGGGCGGTGGATTTGTTCCACCACGTCGACCGTGGGGGCTTTCGATGTGCGGAGAGAGGGCAGGTTCACGTGAACATGGTGCATTCAGCCTTGAACACTCTGGTTTTTGGTTGATGTTCTGGTGGTTTTTGTTGGCTCAACTCCAGGATGAGGCGAAGATTTGTTCGTGTCGTGTTTGAGGGAATAGGAGCATGGTAGGAAAAGTAGTTGGAGTATGTTGGTCTGCTACTGGGTGGAGGTAAGACAACAAGAGGATCTCTATTTTACAGCTTATCAGCTTAGACTGATACTGGGCATGGATTCCTGCAACAACCCCCAGCTATCACCGGTAGCAAAGTATCCAACAATCCTCAAGAGGAAGGTGACCTGCTGGAGGGCGTTGGTTCTCAATATGAACTCGTTGCACCTGTGTTATGTTAACCAATATGGAGGTCTCAGTCCATTGCCCACATGGAAGTGGGCTGTCCACCCACCCTGTGTGGAGGAGCATCGGACACACAAGGGGTCAGGCCATCCACTTCCATGGAACATGAGGGACGTGAGTCAGAGTGTAAACCAGATTCAACATGAGATGCATTACTAATTGCATTACCATAGCTTTGAGTTCTGTGGGTCTTTTTGGGCCCCAAGCCCCCAGGCCAGTCAGATGCGCTCAGATGTCCTTTTGAGCATCATGCGTTTCATGTTCTTTTTCCAGGGTGTGCCAACTGAGGATCGGCAAACGCATTTGCATCAAGAAGTTGGAGGGGGATGGCCCGGATGAGGGATGGGTGTCCGTCCGTTGGCGCGGGAAGAAGCTCGGTCAACGCACAGTGGGGCGTGTGAGAGGTGGACAATACGTGGATAGGGTGGAGGCCATTTGGCACGGCAAGGCAGGTCACTCCAGTTAGATTCGTGGTCCTTTTTGGCCAGTACAAGAGATGTTTAAAAAAAAAACACTATATTTTTGTTGATTAAGACCTGAGTCATGTTTGCAACTTCCTTTTGTTGACTCCAGCTTGCTTTCCACCTCATTTCTCGCAGCCCCCAACGAGGAAGCTTGCGCGTTGCGTGGATGACCTTGTTTGGGGCCTCTACGGTGTTTGCACCTCTACGGATGCCATCCGCTGGGGTGTGGGTGCCGCCCTGAGCTGGAGACAGTTTTGAACTGAGACAGTTGCGCTCGCGCACTGGAGACGTTTGGGGTCAAAGTCTCAGAAATGAGTGGAAGACCTATAGGCTATAGGACCCCCCCTGTGTAGCTTCCAATCCCCCTGCGATTGCAGGAACATTCAGCCACCACACCGCCACATGAAACATGCTTGCCGCAGCTGCCTTTTGAAAGAACTGCTAAACCATTTTCCACTGCTAAACCGTTTCCCTAAAGACATGCTTTGTGACATTTCCCTAAACACATTCTTTTGACCCCCTTGCATGACCTGTGTGTGTGTGTGTCACATTATGAGTTCTAAATTCTTAGTGTGCTTTGCAAAACTTTTGGACATGTTTTTCCTGTAGTAGTGATAGTGTCATTTTATAGGCACTGCAGTTTGTCAGTTTCCAGACTCTTCAAATCCCTCACAGGTCACTTTACAAGGAACAACTTGTTTGTGTTGCTATGTCATATGGATATCTTGAAATCCATCTCACCAATTTCATACATGTTTCATAGAGCGTGCGTGCGTGTGTGCGTGCTTGCTCGCTCGCTCACTCGCTCGCTCGCTGGCTGGCTTGCTTGCTATTTCTCATTGTGTAGGGAAGAATTGTGTTTGTTTTTTGAATCTTACGAGACCTAGCAATGAAGGGTTATATTTGAGGGAAAGGCTTTTCTGGGAGGTTGTCCGCTTCAAAGGCGGTTGTCTATGTGGGAGATGACTTTACGTGCCTTTGGCTTGTTTTTTGGATTGTTATTGGTATCCTCACTGATGAAGTGAGGCTTTCAGAAATCGACGGAGACGACTGACAAGGATGGCATGTGGGAGCGAGTGCTGGAATATGACCGGAAGAACTACTTGGTACCTGGGTCAAAATACATCAGACCCTCCGCTATCGGCTCACGCTCAGGTGGGCGAATCTCTCGCATTTGGTCCGAAAAGGAAAAAAGAAAAAACGTCCACCCCATGACAGAAGGGACGAATCGACTCCCGAAGTCATGCAGCCACGCAACGTAGCACGGAACGGACGTCTCGTAGCACGGTGCCCGGGATTCGTTCCGAGCCACGAAGACCAGCTGGGAAGGGAGAGGCTGCTCTAAGCCGAGAGGAGCGGCGAAGTGAGGGAAGAAGTGGCCTGTCCTTTTCCCAAAAAGGGCTGTGGAATCAGCGGAATCACCTGGAGTCCAGCTGTGGATGATTGGGTTATTCCTTTTTCGTGTACACTGAGGTACAGTATACCAAGCAGCAGTATAAAACTCTCATTTCATAGCATTTCTATGCATCTCTAATCTACTGTTGAACGTATACCTTTCTTGTTGAACGTATACTTGTCAGGCGGTCGAAAGCTTCGGTACGTCCCGAGGAAGTGGATGCCAGGGACCAGTAGCAGGGTTTGGGGTTTGTGTCGTTTGTAGCACTGGCCACCTACTAATTGACATTATACTGGGATCCGCTGGATCCGCTGGGATAGAGATCAAACCGAAGCGAAGGAACGAAGGAAGGAACTTGACATGTGTTTCGACCCTGAAGCGAAGGAAGGAACTGGAACGGCTCTCCAACTGATGGCCCTCCACCGTTCGCCTCGCGGATTGGAGGTTTAGCAACGAATTCAATTCATTAGAGGAAATCGCTTCAGAGGTGTCTATTTTCAGGTGTGGTTCTTCAGCAAAGGTCAATCTGTGAAGCATTCTCCTCCGCGGCTTTAGGGTCTGGGCCCTGCTCAGGTGGGAACTCATTTCTTTGTCTCCTATGATCAACAAGAGGTGAAGGAGACCATGGGCAGATTGCAGAATCTTGGACCTCACCATGCGTCAATCACTGGAGCAGACCTTCAACATCAGACGTGTCAATCGAAGAAAACTGCATTCCCCGCCTGTGGAGACTGTTCACCAGGCTGTTGACCCCGTCCGGGGGTGTAGACGCATGCTGGACTGTCCGATGTTGGGGGGGTATTCAGCAGTCTATGTCATCTCCAAAGGTTCCCTTACCCAGATACCCAAACAGTCCATGGGACTGGAAGATGATGTCACCTCATTGACTCCCTGAAAGACAATCAAAACCGGGCATGTCAGTCCATCGATGGTGTGGCAGAGGTATTTCAGGTTGGTCTCTGATGTGGGAAACCACCCACATCGGGCCTTCGGGTCATCGGTCCTCATCACCCTTCTTCGGGATGAACTCTGAAAACCACTTCTTAGGTGATCTTCCTTGATGTTAGGTGCAGCTGCATCGAATCCAACTCCAAAAAGAGATTCTTTTCTTCCCACCAAGTGGTCGGATGCTCCCGATTTGACCCACTGTCGGACCGAGTAGCACCGTCGGAGTCGCCGACCGACTGCCGCAAAAGAACGGTCGATGTCGCGAAGGAACGGCCTGGTGAACGGACATGCCTACTCCTTCCTCCATGCAGTGGAAGTGGATGGTGTGCGACTGGTGTGCTGCAGGTGCTTTGGGTGATTTTCCAGCTGGGCCAGGTTGAAGCCATGAAGATTCCGGGTCGAGCAATAGTATATGTATATAACTATATATATATAATTGTTATGGTATAATGTGTATAATATAGAGGGTTGTTAATGGTAGTTTCGCAGTGCCATGCATTGCCCAAGCCTAAGGCTACAATGTTACAGGGATCCTTATTTTAAAAAGCATTCCGGCAAGAGACCCCAAACAGTGTGCGTGTGTGTGTGTGAGGTCTATAAGCAGAAGGTCTAGAGATCTAGACGCATTGGGGTCCAGAGAGGTGATGGTGGTGATGAAGGTGGAGATGGTGGCAGTGGTGGTGAGTGTGAGTGTGAGTGTCAGTGAGTGTGAGTGAGAGTAAGAGTGTGAGGGTGTGAGTGAGTGAGTGAGTGAGTGAGTGAGTGAGGGAGCGAGGGAGTGAGTGAGTGAGTGTGAGTGAGTGTGAGTGAGTGAGTGAGTGAGGGAGCGAGCGAGAGAGAGTGAGTGAGCGAGAGTGAGTGAGCGAGAGTGAGTGAGCGAGA
>CAXAMN010004224.1:1234895-1334303 GCA_963970005.1 Durusdinium trenchii
GCGAGAGTGAGTGAGTGAGCGAGAGTGAGTGAGTGAGCGAGAGTGAGAGTGAGAGTGAGTGAGAGTGAGAGTGAGAGTGAGGGAGTGAGTGAGAGCGAGAGTGAGAGTGAGAGTGAGTGAGAGTGAGAGTGAGAGTGAGGGAGTGAGTGAGAGTGAGAGTGAGAGTGAGCGAGTGAAAGTGAGATTGCACAAAGTGCTGCGCCTGCCACAATCTCTGCACTTCGAGGCTGACAAAGTCATTGCATTGGCAGAAGCGGGTTGTGACTTTTGCGCGAAGACACGAAGACACGAAGACGCGCGAAGACGCGAGGACACGCAAAGACACGAAGACACACGAAGACACGAAGATACGAAGACACGCGAAGACACGAAGACGCGAAGACCCGAAGACACGAAGAGGCTTCAGGTCTTCAAGGCTTCAGGTCGTTTCAGGTCTTCAAGGCTTCAAGGTCACTAGGCTTCAGGTCGTCACTAGGCTTCAGGTCGTCACTAGGCTTCTGGCCTTCACTAGGTCACTAGGCTTCAGGTCGTCACTAGGCTTCAGGTCGTCAAGGCTTCAGGTCTTCAAGGCTTCAGGTCGTCACTAGGCTTCAGGTCGTCACTCGGCTTCAGGTCTTCAAGGCTTCAGGTCGTCACCAGGCCTCAGGTCGTCACTCGGCTTCAGGTCGTCACTAGGCTTCAGGTCGTCACCAGGCTTCAGGTCTTCAAGGAGCCAGGGCACCAGGGCTTCAAGGCTTCAAGGCGTCAGGGCGTCAGCAGGGTTTCAAGACTTCAAGGCTTCATGTCTTCAGAGGAAAGTCACCCGGGATTGCCAACACACTGAAGTCAGTGCTGCCACGAAATCTGCACTTCGAGGCTCACAAAGTGCTGTACCTGCCACGAAACCTGCAAAGGAGCCACATGTCCAAAAGTCCCGATACACTGCACCTGTCACGAAGCAGAGCTCGTCAAAGATCACCACCATGTCCAAAGTGCTGCGCATGCCACGGAATCTGCATTTCAAAGTAAAACCGCTCCGATCATCCCTTGCTGTCACGAAAAGTCGACTTTAGACCACCAAAACACGAGGTTTCTTCCCCTGCCAGGCAAAGTGACCACCATACCATGTGCGAAAATGCGCACGGCACCACAACGAAAGTGCAGTCGTTAGAAACACCCGCCGCGGACACCCAGATTCTGCGAGCCTGCGCAGTCGAAAGACACGTTGACGATTTCGAGAGGCATGAATGTACTGTAAATAGCAGCGAATTGACCGGACACGCCCTCGCGGCACAGCGATCTAAGCACAGCTGCTTATAATTATTACCCTAAGAACCCCTATAAGTGTGTCCACATTGTTTAAAAAAATGTACACATATATATGATATATGATAGAAGAGCTTGCGTATTTGACGGGTTGCCCATTTGCTTGTGGACTTGTGCCACCTTCTATACAACTGTGTATGACTATTTCTTTCAGGCTGACTCTTGGGTACACAACAAAAACATGGGGCTTCTTTGATGCTTCCATTTTGGATCCACTCAAGCACCCTCCACCTTCCTTTTGCACCAGCCAAACCAAATGTTGTGCTTCTTCCCCCCCCTGCGTGCTGTTTCAACCCCGCGCTCTTTTCACTAACCTTATCCGCAGGAACCCCTGGGGCAACGGTCACGAGTGGAACGGCGCCTGGTCCGACGAGAGTGAAGAGTGGGAGGCCTTCCCGGAGATTGCGAAGGCCGTTGGCTACGAGGATCAAAATGATGGAGACTTGGAGAAACGACGGAGATCGAATTTCTGCCGAGAAATGGAGATGCGTTTTCCTTTCTGCGGTGTGGTCTGAAGTTCTGGATGCACCCTTTTATCATCCAGCCTGTCTGACTGCTTGAGACTGAAGCTCAAGCAGTTTGGGGATGTGGAAGACCCGGTCCATAGCCAGACCATGAAATGTATCGAATGGTTATATAGGAGTATCAATAATGGAGTGAATGCATGTATATAACTATTTGGTACATGGATGGTTAAGTTTGGGATGTACAAAAAGAACTCGCACAGCAATGCACAACACAGATCAAAACCTATCGGCAGTTCAGCCCAGGTCCACACGGATTCTCCGAAGGGACGAGGTTTCCCACTCCATGGCGACAACCAATTGGTGTTCATTGGTTTTGCGGTCAGATCATGTTCATGTGCGATAGAATCTGTTATTGGATCGCCCCGGTGATTCCAAACAAATCGGACATGCCGGACTTGTGTGGTTTGTATCATCCGACTTGTTGCAGTGACTGACGAGATGTAAGGTGCATTTTGGATGGAATTCGATGATTTCTGCAACATCTTCGACTGTATCCAAGTATGTCACAGGCAGGGTCGTGCATCATGGAGTTGTGGCTTGTTGAGTTCACGATCCCCAGGCTGAAAAAATGTGTGATTCTGAACTATGTTGCGATTTGCTACCTCAGACCCTCAGGTTTCAACATTGGTTTCCCACCACATGACCAAACACTTTATGTACCAAGTTTTAACACGTGTTAACCTTGCAGTAGTCTTTGGGCCAGCATCATCTGCAGGACCATGCCGGCCCAGAGGGATGGTTTTCATGCTGGGGAGGAGGTGGAGACCAAAAAAGTGACGAAGGTGATCCAGCCGAAAGTGGAGGAACCAGACTACGACTCGCTCCTTGGCTGACTTCAAGTCTTGCTTTGAGCATGCACATTGGTCGTCTTCGCATACTCTTTGATGCATTTGCATCATTTGCATGGCAATGTTTCCATGCACCAAAAAGTTGGTTTTGCCAAGCGGCGGTGTACTGTGAAGACCTGGGAGAAAGACCGAGGAGGTAAAGAGGTAACGCTGGGATTTGGGGATTGACTCAAAGCAGTTTTCAAGCAGTGTCTACGTAGAGTCTACGTATCATTGGCTGAGGCGGCGCTTTCCTGTGCTTTTTGCATATGTTTGCCCTCCCAGGCTCGAAGAGTGCTACATTGTGGTGGCTGGCGGATCGGTGAAGGGAGTCTTCCTGGATTTGGAGAAGGCGAAGGCCGAACTGAGCAAGCTCCCTGACCTGCGGATGTTTGGGATGATGGAACACCCGTCCTGAATCATTTGAGTGAGCCCCGTGTTTGGTGTGAGCACCAGAAAGTCAAAACCAAGAAGATTTGGTTGGATATGTTTGTGGGGCCCAATGAAGCCAGCGGCCAGATCACCTGCGGCAGTTCGGGCAGTGGAAAGCCGCGGCCTTTTTCCGCGGCCTGCGCTGAGGTTCAAGGAGTCAGCGCAACCCTACCGTTTCATCGTCGCGGCCCAGTACGGGTTGGTGCAAGAGGACCCGCACACTGTTGCCGGGCAGAACCAAGGAGCTGCAATGAAAGCCACTTGGATACACTTGGATCATATGCGTTTCTGTCGCAAAAGGATCGGATTCAGTCTGCTGCCGAAAACCAGGGGCAGTTTGCTTTGATCTGCTTAGCTCTGTGGCTGATGGTGTCTATATGATTTCTATTGTAAATGGCGTTCCATCGGCGTCCAGTTAGGTTTAGTATGCTTTAAACGGAAAGGAGCTGATAGGAGCGCAAGGTCGAGCCTGATCAGCCATTGCTGGCTTACCGTAAGCCTGGTTTCAATCCTTACCTACTGGTGCATCCTGGTTTAAGGTAGGCACCGACTCATTATCTGGCTGGTGGTTGGGGTTTCAGCCGGACCTATCCAGTCCTTCCTTCCCCTTGTGGTTGGAGCCGTAGCTCGGGGCGAGGGAGTTTTACCGCGCCCGCATTGGCGAGGGAGTTGTTCCGTCAAGCACTGTCTATAGGTATGGTTTTCCGCAGCAAGCATCAAAGACCGACCTGATCTTTCTAAAAAATAGAAAACGGGTGAAGGAAGTAGGCGCCCAAAGAAGGGAGCCGCGATTTGGAGCGGCTAGCGATGCCTGAGGCTGGCTTCGACAAGAGATGGTGGGGCTGGCCAACCATCCACGAGTATAACAAGAGACTTGGCGAAATGTGGGAGTCATCAAGGAAGAAGCGAGCCGGATTCAACCCGCCAATTTCATCAAGTCTTTTTCCACCCCATCGCATGCTTGGCAATGAGTCCCCAAGAAGGTCCTTACTTTCGGTGGATTGGGGTAGCTAGGCAACAGAGAAGCCACCAAACCAGCAAAGATGACCACATCAGGACAGAAAAAATCACCGTAGATTGGGTCACTGCGCAAGGGATGTTTGGGAGCACGATCACTGGAGTAAAAATAAAGAGAGAGAGAGAGAGTGGGAGAGTGGAGCAGAAAGGAACTTTTGTGCACAGAGTGAGACAACCAAGGAGCCTGAGGGGAAGAACTTTTTGGAAGATGTTGTTGTGTTCGATAGCCCAATATATTATTAACATATCCCAATCAACACAGATCCGTTGCAGATCAAGACCCACATGAATGAATGCATCCATTGTTGTTAGGAATTATCATGGTTTGTAGTGTTGTTGCTGAAGTGCTACGATTTCTTTAATGCACCTGGATTCTGGATTCTAAAAGACGAAGGGTCCCTTGGAAAATGCCACATGACCTGCACAAGACAGGTTCTCTACCCATTTTGTTGTATACACTGAGATCTCAGGTTCAACACTCTGAACTCTGGAAACACGAAGAGATCTTCGACTCTCCCTTTCTTTTGGAGGTCGTGGCACGGAGCAAAATCCCATCACCCAGGCTTGATATCACTCGTTGCTTTGCTTGATATAGCTCCCACAACCAAAAGATGGGGTGAAACTGCTTCACTTGCACTCCCCAACATCACCTGGTTGCGGTGGAACATGGGCGGAAGACTATGTCAACAGTTTGCCCACTGGATGAGTACCACGGAGTTGGCCGCCATTGGGAGAGAGCCATCTAAGGATCGCACAGGACTACTTGTTACAACAGGCCAAGGACCGCAAAGCAGCTGCTGAGGGTGAGCAGTGCTTTCTGGCGGTGGCCTTTGGCGCAGTGCGTGGGGTGTCTCGGCTGTGAACAGCATGCCGAACCGCAGCTTCCAAATTTTGGAAGGGACTAGGTGAGGAGATGAGAAACTTGATGGGCCTATTGAACCTATTGAGGATGTTGAGGACAAAGTCGGTTTTCTATGGATTGTTTGGGATCAACTAACCAGTCACAGAGGTTTTTAAGCCAGTTCTTTGACGGACGAACCGTTGCATACAGTGGGTCAGTACCCCAGCAAGGCTGGATTCTACTGTCCTTTCAGCAAACGTTCCCACATCCTTCACGCCTTCTAATTCCATGTTTCCATGTCAACCAGTTCTCAGCGCAAGTGGTACATAGCATGGTAGTACGGGATTGGAGAGTGCATCTGAAATCCGAATGCTCACATCGTTCAGCCCCAGAAACAACACTGCGTCACCAAAGATGTGTGGTCTTCACTGAGGTCTTTGCTGATGTGGAGCAAGCAAAAGAAGAGCTGAGACTTGGATGGGACCGGTATCGATCGGCGGATGAAACAGCTCGGTAGCATGGCATGGACAGTGCCTTTCGCCCCCATCAATGTGGGGCACATTGCAGAGTTGTCGGAAGAATGTGATTTTGGTTTTTAGATGGTTTTAAGTATATATATATAATTAGCCCCTATGTAGATCTATGTACCAGGATTTGATTGGTGCTACTTGTACCAGGATGTGATTCTCCTTGTCTTAGAGAACCAACTACCCGAAAGTATGGCCTATGTCCAAAGTTGTTGAGTGCAAGGATGCCATTATGCGGTCTGTTTAAATCTGAGCTCCTCCACCGTTGGTTGCTCAATCCATAGATGATATAGATTCAGATCGATCCATTCTCATGCTTTCTCAGGATGAAGTATCCACCAGGAGCCCCGCAGCCACAGCGCATGGTCGCGGGAGCTCAGTATGGCAAGATCCAAGAGGACCCGCATTCGATGGCCGGGCAGAATCAGGGTGCTGGGATGGCCGCCGGATTCAATAAAGCATGGTATGGCTGGGATGACATCCACAAAATGAACCAGATTGCGCAAGAGTACTTGGATGGAAAGCGGAGCAAGAAAGAAGGCTGACACCAAAGTTGCCGTGTTTCCGCAGGTGTTTAGTTTTGTGATGTTCTTCTGATGGCCTGCTGATTTTTGTTCAACCACACTTTGCTGGCTGGGCTCAGCCATCAGATTGTATCCAGCAACTTTACACAATATTGCTTTCCCGATAGGGTCTTCTAAAAGGACACCCTGTTGAGACTGCCCAAAGATGGCATGGACTCTGGCGGAGGCGGAGCAGTGTGAAAAAGTCTCCCATGAATCTCCAGCAGTTGGAGAGAGTCTTCTGTTTTAAACTGCTTTTTGACAGTAGCAGTTGTAGCAAGCCCAAGGTCCGCCGTAAGCCACCCTAATATACATAATTCCCATTGGATGCTTCCTGCCCCAAATCCAACGGCCACGTTCCCACCCGCAAGAGGCCTACATTTGTTGCTTTTCCGGACCGCACAGGCCAATTCATGACACAATTCCCAGACACTCCATGGGACTGCCATATATGCTGCCCCATTGACCCCCATGGCACCACCCCTGGCCTGATCGGCAGTCCTATGGCAGTCCCAAACAGGTCGTGTTTGGGATTCCAATTCCATTCGACCTCCATTCACGTTTGCGGATGGCTCCCGGTCCCTCCACCGTCAATGGCCCGGTCAGGTGCGGAGCGGCGAATTTCCCGCGCCGGGCTAAGGGAGCGAAGGGAGGGCATCATGTTCAATTCCAAGTAGTCAGGGGGAAGGGAATCATATCACGTGTTCCCAAAAGTATGACCAATCCCCAAATAGTTTACCGGGGTCGGAATATTGCATTCTTGGTTTGTCTTGTTTATTTACAAACATAGATTCTATGTTCAGCTACTAACTACTTTCCATTAAATTCCTTGCTTAAGCTCTTTAGAGGTTTTGCAGTTTTGCTTGATTCCTGGAACTCTGCTACGACTGCTGCTGCCGCTACTACTACTACTACGACGACTACTACTACTACTACCACTACTACTACTACTACTACTCCTACTACTCCTCCCCCTCTTCCTCTTAAATCCAGAGCTGCCGTAGATCGAACCCTGCGAATGCTGCTGTTTGTGGGAAAACCAGTATGGCATATTTCCCTGTTCTGGTCGCAAAAAACACAAATTAGGACTGTCGATTTTTGGTTCACCGGTCGATGCAGTCGATGCCTCACTGTACCAAGATCATTCGTCCCCTCCCGAATGGCGCCAATCCGTGAGGGTGTCAATTTGTATCGAGTCGCGAACTGAGGACGTTTCAGGACCAAAAAGGCCGGAAACAGTAAGTGTAAACCCCTGGATACACATTGAAACCCAGGATAGCAGGATCATGGAATAGTTGTAGTTCCATATTATTTTTTTTGACTCTTGCAGTGGAGACCTGATTCACCCCTGCCAAATTCGCACCTTGACACTACACACCGGCATGTGCCGCACGGTGTGTGCTGCAGAAGTTCGGATTCAAAAGGAATTCATGGGTCTTGGTGGATTCCATGCGGTGAAATGTGGCAAATGGCATGGGTGTCATTTCAACTTGGGGTTGCAACACTTCATGTTGTTTCCTCGTGCTAGGGGGCAGTTCGATGTCAGTTGCATGCACAAGTTTAAGCTAGCTGTTGTTCTTTGGGCTAGGATGTTCCCCTTCCTTTCAGGCCTACTTCTATGGCTTTGTGGCGCTTCAATGACAGCGAGTTCGGCATGGTGCGGCCCGATCTTTGCTGCAGGCTCACACCAATCAAAGCTTGAAGAAGCGCAAACTGGAGCATTGGCTCCAGATTGCCACCCATCCTGGGGCGACGTCGGCCGCAGAGTGCTGGAATCAAAAGATCTATTGCACAAGCGATGGTCCGTCGTGGCAAGAGCACGGGATGGGGCAACGACCTGGCTCGCCAGGTCTCAGGAACGATTTCCTTCGCTCGGGGGGACCGGGTGATTGATCAGCTGGAACTCGAAGGGAAGAGGATTGCCCAAGTCCAGTGCAGATGAAGTGGAAGAGATTTGATTGAATGGTAGATACAAGAAATTACCAGAACCTCGGATAGAAGGTGATGCCCCATTGACGTGATGGTCGTTGAGAAGCCTACCCTTCGGAAGCTGGGCCAGGTGATGAGAGGCTGGCCAGAAAAATGGGAAACGACGACAGACATCCCTGAGGGATGTTGTTTTCCCTTTGATGTTCAATAGGCGAACCACCTGGACCAAAAGGTAGCTTCATTGGCGAGGTGATGTACTGGGCAGATTTGGGGCTTCCAGAAAACTACAAAGATATGATTGTCAACATGTTCCCGATTCCTGATGGAATCAAGCAGAAAGGCGCTTATAGCCTTTACTATGGAGATGATCTGGTTGGCTGCTTGCCTGTGGGTGGAGACGTTCGCCCGAGTCGCACCGTCGTTCGGACCACGAGGGCCGAGTTGCGGAGAAAAGGTCCGTTGAGGGTCATTCAGGGTGTCCGAAACTGCGCGGGACAGACACTTGCAGAGAACATGCTGAGAACATGCTTGGCCTCTCTCATCTTTGCATGATGGCCATATGACTGGATGGAACAGGGCACCTCAAAAAATAGATCAAGTGTGGCCTTTTCTTTGGAGATTGGACTGTTAGACAATGCCAGACCCTAAGAAGACTAGGACCAGCTAGGTGTGTGATGGTGTGTGAGAAGAGCTCAGAGTGGGTGGGAGTTATTGTCTATCTATCTCTAGACTGCTCGCAGGGTTTTTGGCTCCAAACATCGTCTTGCCGCGAGATATTCCTTCGAGTGCCCCGGGTTTTCAGCACGAGGGAGTGGATCTGGGCCTGCTACAAATCCTGCAGAACATTATTCATATTATTCCAAGCGTTTGAGGTGAATGGTGGCACCGATACGGTGTGTTGCCACAGGGTGGCTACCGGGTGCCAACCTTCTGAGAGACAATAACGTATCGATCTGTCCCAACGACGGTGACACCGGGGTGGCTGCTGAGAGGTGACGAAGATCTCAAGGTCGGTGTTCTTTCAGTGTTGGTTCCACCCAGACGCGACCCTCATATGGAGGGGTCGGACGTCTCATATGGAGGGGTTTGGGGTCGAACCAATCCTTAGGTGTTGGCTCTCTGAATCCAATGTTGGAGCTCTTTGGATCCTCAGATCCATCGTAAACTCCTCAGTTGCGGACCTTAAGACGGTCAAGGCAGGATGAAGGAAGAACGAGTGCCTGAAGAGGATGCCCCACTATTCTTGCAGGGTCTTATGGGTTCCGGAAATCCTGCCATTAATTGTCACGAAAGCTAGCCTTAGCTAGCTGGAGTTGCTCTTGCTTTAGCAAGTTAAGTGACGGGGTGGACGCACCTCAGAAACCTCAAATAATTGATTAAATCAATCTTATGGACCCCCCCCCCCCCCCGCGGTTCGACTCCCCCCTGCGCGCGGTGAGCGGGACCACCAAGCAGCTGCAGCACACCAAGCATCTGCAGCGCCCAGCGCAGCAGCGGCAGCAGCAGCAGCAGCACCAGCAGCAGCAGCAGACCACCCAGCGGCGGCAGCAGCAGCAGCATACCCAACGCCGCGGCAGCAGCAGCCGCAGCAGACCACCCAGCGCCAGCAGCAGCAGCAGCAGACGACCCGGCGCCTGCAGAGCACCCAGCGCAGCAGCGCCCAGCGCAGCAGCGGCAGCAGCAGCACCAGCAGCAGCAGCACCAGCAGCAGACCACCGGAAGCCCGGCTAGCTTTCGTTCACCCCCTCTGGCCTCAAGTATCGTCCACCTTTGGTGAATAAAGACGCGCACTTCGTGCTGAACAGTGGATAGGAACAAGGCGAGCTGTTCCAACTGCCCAGATGTTGGCACCATTTGTTTGGTCCAGTTCCGGGATCCGATGACCCGAACTTCTCGCCGCAGCGCCATCTTCTCCGTCCGAGCCGTCCGAGCCGATCGCGACAGCAGGTGCTTGACATGGCGCGATCTGCAGCTGTCCTCCTGAGCCTCGGCGACAGGGCCGGGTCCGGTGGTTCCCAACGACGGGGCCGGAGAATTGATCCCTTTCATTTCGGGTTGCTGACTTCGGATGAAGACAGGGCCCGAGCGACCTGGAGGATGGTCATGGAACCAAAGTGACAGCCATGGTTGAACCTGTCCCTGACGTGCAGTGTGTGAAGAAGTGAAGAAGAAGCCTGCTGAGCTGACCTGCTGAGCTCACCTCCACCCTTTTGCTAGCTTCTACTTTCCAGAACCCAAGTCGACCGGATCTGCGGATCTATCCCGATCGAAAGCGTTTTATCGAACATCACAAGCTTGCTGATGGTTCGTTTTCCCAAAGTGGGTGAATCCCCTGAATGGATCTGAATGGTTTGTCGAAATCTGTTGTTTCCCCGGCTCCTGGAGCAGCAAACCAAGCCAATCCGAACGGCCAGGGCCCCGCGATGCGCCGTAGGGGGTTTTCGGTCCAAACCCCTGGGAACAGCCAGCTCCGTAGTCCGTAGTGTCCTCCCAGATGGTGTGCATCAACGAGCCTACCTTAGGATACTTAAGGTATTACCAGGCCCCTGGTAAGTAGGAGCTGATTGCAGGTAGCCATACAAGATACTGGGCATACAGTATACCCATGCCCTAAAATCCGTGCACAGCTAGGCCAGGTGGTTTGGTACATTTCCAAAGTAAATCATTCCATTCAGGCCTCTCCTGGCCGTGGCCGCCTTCTTCTCCTGGTCCTTGACCTTCATCGCGCCCCAACGCGCCAGCGCGCCCACTGGACCTGCGACTGGGCAGCAGGGAGTGACCTCCAGACTGTGACCAAGCTGATGGGTCACCATGATGGAACCTCTTGGGGAGGTCATTTGGGATGAGGTCCAGTATGTTATGTTAGGTCATAACCCATCTTGAGCTGTTATTGTGGCATAACACATGGGTCATCCAGTATGTTTGATGGGCTCAGTGGATGGCACGCTCGGCATCATGTCGTTGCGGTCCTTCCACCCCAGTGCTCTCCAACCACATCCTCAGGTGGTTGGGGTGGGTGCCAGGGAGGTCTAACTACCTTCTGATGATACGGTTGGTGCCCTTTTTGGGGCTTCCCGTTCCAGGATGTCTGGGTTGGAACCTCACTCCAATGCTGCAGGTGGTGTCTGCCTCTGGTCACTTGGCTTACCGGGGGCGGTGACCTGGGAAGAGCTTTGGCAGATGACCACACAGGTCTTTTTGGGAACTGCGAAGTGACTTCTGCAACTTGAAGAATTGTCAATTGCAACGATGTACAGAAAAAGGATTTTGACCACGTGACAGCTGGCAGGGCAACGCTGGCAGAATTTGTTTGAGGGGCAGATGGGCTGAATGTAGCTCATGCTGACTCATGTTCGGAAAGGGAAAGAGAAGCGTTTGAAACGTGCCTATCTCAACAGAACGTGATTTTTGAGGCTTGCCAAGAATATACATGACAGGGTCGGTGATGCTTCCCACAAAAGGGAATTTGAGTGCATCCCAGAAGTAGTTGTGGCAAGTAAGTAACTCTGCATGCATCACTCACATCATGTCACTTCGCGATCCCTTGAAGCCAAGTGACAAAAAGAGTGGAATTTGAACACCCAGAAATAGTGATATCCAAATAGATAGTGGCACGGTTTCCAATACATATTTAGTGGGGAAGTGTTCTATCATTTGGGGGACTAGATGTTCAAGGCAAATGCCCCAATTCCCTGAAACTGCTTTGGATGGGGAAACCCGAAACCGGCGCCCGCTGGATGTTCGATGAATGTTGCCGGGAGGTGTTGCCGCTGCCCTGGTGGCCGCCGCACCCCAACCAGCCTCGGCCTTCTCTGAGACGGAGCGGTTTGGTACCTGGCAGGGTCATTGTCGGATTCTGACAGAATAGGTGATCACCTCTATAGTCAAAGGTTCTGTAAATCAATGTCTCTATAGTATTCTATAGTCAAAGGTTCTGTATATCAATGTAAACCAAAGAAAACAAGGTCTGTGAACATGAATTTGTTCGTGTGGTTCCAGCTCGACCCCTGGCCCTCGAGCTCCAAACTCTAGGACGATTTAGAGTGATTGTGAAATCTCTGACGATTCGTGGTGATCAGATTAATTCAGATTCGTTTTTAAGTTGCCTATTTGATACTATGTGTATATAATTGCATGATATTGCATGTGTTATCATTATTTTCAATAGGTTACGGTTAAGGTATTTTCTTCTTTTTGAACGATTGGTGTATGTGTTATTTTTTCTCCACCTGAAGGTCCCACTCACCCTCTCTTGCGCTTTTCTTCGCAACCTCGCAGGAGCTGAACCAGTTTGGCTTGGTCTCTTGACCTAAAACCATCCAGCGGGAAGTTGTCGTGGAGCGAGTCGGAGTGGAATCCTCCTCCCGCCGCGTTTTTTTACGCGCGACCGGTCGCGCGACCGGTCGCGACCGGCTGGGACTTGGGAGTTGAAGGTGTTAGAAGAACTAGGCTCCCCTGAAGCGACATAGCAACCACCGGCAATTTGGATGATGGTTTCCAGCCCACTTGTGAGCTACACAGATTGTTTGAGGGTGGCAGTCCGGGGACTTGGTCGAACTTGTTTGAGCTCACTTGAGAGTTCTTGTTCCAACTTGTCAACCTGCTTGAGATTTGCCTCACCAGACGCTACTTGAGAGATGAAGGTCTAGACCAGAGAGATAGAGGCCAGACAAAGGGGCAAAATGCATAAGATCATATAAGATCATGAGACACCTCTTCGATCCACGAAATCCTCTAAACCCAGACCATCCATGTATGGACCATTAACAGTTGGTTCCACACACCATTTTATGACCCTATATCGTGTATTAATTACGTATGGAACTATTCCAGTCCCATGGATGGTCTGAGAAACGTGTGGCACATCCATCTCCCCAAAGGTCTTCGCCATCTTCTTCTTGGGTTTCTTTGTCGCCGGCCTCGTGCGAATGTTCACCGCTTCTCGGCCAAAGAAATCCTTCGGCCAAGGCGAACGTGTGTCCTACGGGTCCTACGGTGGAACGCAGCATTTGGTTCACGTGACAACAATTGACAGTTTAATCATTTTGAACAAGTTTGAAACATGTTGTTGCTTTGACCTAGCTTTGAGCCGTTGAAGTTCTTCATCCCGTGTGCTGAAGAACCACCACTGACCACTGAGCTGCTAAGCTTGTGCTTTGCCTCCAGGTGGACAGCCCACTGGGGGGATTGAGTTTGAACCCAAAACCATCGATTGGAAGCTATGGTTTACTCATACATATTGGATTCTTGATAGATATTGGCAAATATATGTCTAACATCAATTGATCGGATTGATGCGATCAGGTCGGCAAGCTCTGATCTGGATCGGCCATTTTCTGATCTGGATAGATATTTTATTCCAATAACATAATTTAAATTTTTGCAGTCAAACCTTGAAGTCGTGGCAATTTTCTATTTTGAAGCGTTTCCATTGGGATTTGAATGTATGGAAGTCAAAAGACAAGGCAGCAGCGGCGAACAAAACGCCGATCAAATCATTTCAGAACACATCAAAGACATTGCCAAATGATTGCGTTTCCTTTCAGGAAGCTGGTTTTTGCAAGGACCGTGACGGGACCCCCCTCCTGGCGTCGCGTTTCCACTGGGGAACACAAGTTTCCTACTATGCCGTGACTTCCGTGGCTGAGTGTAAATGGGGGGGTTGATCCAAAGGTCCATGTAAGGGGGCTTAAAACAGCAAATCATCCGCAAAAGATCTGCGCTGAGGTTCGCGAAAGTCTTTGTTTTTCTTTATCGAATCTCTTTGCTTTTATAGTATGCTTTCTACCGACCGATCAATGGCAGAAATACAAGGCATCCGGCTCCGGCAGAGCCGGGCGGAAGTGCCCCCACATGCCCACACTGCGAGCTGAAGCCTCAACCTGACAACTTGTCCTTTCACGGTCTTTCCCCAAGTTAGCTCATACACTGCAACTGCATCACCTTGCACAGCCCGACAGAGGCAACGATCCGCAGCTCGCAGATGTTTGCGCATGATTTTGCCCGCTCGGGGAAATACCAATAAAAATGTTCGAAAGTTTCGCGAATGTGTCCTTATTGTGCTAGGTTCTATTCCAATCGAATTTACGATATTATCTAGCGTAATTGGTGCAATCTCACCTTTATAGAATTTATATATATATATATATTATCAATTTAATATATTAAAATGGAAAATATATATAGATATAATATATTTAAAAGAAAATGAAATTATATAAATATTATTTCGATAATATATAGAAAATTATTTTTATATAATTGATATTATATTTATATTGATTATATCTTCTTTAAAATTATTTTTATAAATTAGTGTTATTTGGATATTTTCGAATATTTATTTTATAGCATTATAAAATTGAAACACTTAAATTCGTTGATTTTAAACGGAAATTACGAAATATTACGGGAAATTTCCGATAAGGGTGCAATTTGATTTAATTGATTTGGGGATTATGATTTTAAAATAATAGAATTTTGAGATTTATAAGCTTTGTATTGATGATATGAGGATTTTGATTTTTTAGTGGTAGATATGTTGATGGTTATTGGATAATTATAATTTTATAAAGGAATAATTTTTGAATTTCTTTTTTAAAATTGATTTTAGGAAATGATTTAATTTAGATTTCGTAGAAAAGGTATTATTTTCTAATGGGATATATTTTTATATATTGTTGGAGCCGTGCTATTTTTAAAATAGGATTTTTGATGGATGATATAATTTATTGCTTGATAATGTTTAGAGGAAAAATATATTTGTTTTATTTTTGAAAAAATAGGACACTAAAATAGGTATAAAAATATTTTCTAGATAATGGATATTATATAAAAATTGATAAAGAAACCATATTTTAAAGATAATTGTTTGATATGGAAATAATACGGTGCAAAATGATTGTCTTGAAAAAGCTCGGAAGTATTCGGAAGCAAAGATTGGATGGAAATAAATTTGTTGATATTTGTTGTGGCATATATGTATATGCATGTTAAAATTGATAGATGTTAATTATATATAATTGGAATCGATTGTGGTATAAGATTTTACGCTCTAGAAATTGGTTGCGTTATATATTTTTCATAATGTTTATTGATGATTGAAAATCTCTAACAAATGATTATTTTAATATTCGGCCATCGAGGAATCTTGTTTAATAATCCTTTTTTATGATACCTCTAGAAAACGCATTTTTGGTTTTATACTTGTTTTATTTTATGCACGATGGGAATTTGTATAAGACCATTTCCTAGAGGCAATATTTCATCTAGATAAGGCTTTAAATTGTTTATATTTACCTAGTAAACCTAAAATATGCAAAAAAAATGTCGTTTTAGAAAAAAATAATTTTTTATTGAAAATATTTTTTGTTGTATAACAATTACCTTTTTGGATTTTGGTTACCTTTTGTTACCTTTTGCATATTTATTGTTGTTTGTTTGAGAAATTATGGGACCATTCTGTCTGAAATCTCCAGTCTGGAATTGTGGGCAAATGAACAGGGCGCCAATACTTACTTTCTGTACACAGAGGATGTTGCAATCACCAGAGGACAATTAGATGATACATGATGCCCCCTGTGCACAAATCGCAACTTCCTCGTTTTGCAAAGATTGCTTTGGACGGCTTTGGAGATCCATATCGCCATCGAAGCCATTTCAAAGTGGTCGAGCTCTATCTAGTTAGTTCATAGTCATGGTTAGAGTGGCCAAAACTTCAAGACGTTGAAAAGTTGCTCTGCCTTTGCCCTCGAAGAACTTCGAAGCGAAGGCCCTGGAAATCGACCGGACAGAAGCCAATTTCACTGAGAGCATGCTGTGTTTGAGATGCGTCAAATTATCCCAACAGCTTGTCATGGAATGCCTTGATTCCATCTTGCCTGGAAGATTCGGATGAGTTGCGGTGATCATTCAAAGCTGAATAATAGAGAAACGCTTGGGGCAAGGGAAAACAGAACCTAGCTCGATCTGCAATCGCTGAGATGTCCGTTTTTTTCGGTGGACATTTAAACTTCCATGCAGGAGTGGCCGAAAAACAATTACGGAATTTACCGTCCAAATGACGGAGATCACCGGAAAAATTGCGGAAATTGCCGGACACGGTTTGGATGTTTTGAATGTAGAAAGTTTTGCTGTTTCAGGGGCCTCTGGTACATTGGTACATGCAGGTTTCCTTTGATGAGGCCACGCCTGCTCCTATCAACTCCTTGGTTTCGAGCTGCGCCACTCTGTGGCATGCCCTGCCTGACACATGATGTTGTGCAGCCCCCTGCGCGAGCAAAACACGGCTAACTCGCTGTAGTAGTTGTTTCGATTCCTTAAGAGGGGCTCGCACTGCGTTACAGGTTGTGTATGACTTCGGCCCAAACGCCAAATTTTTCTCACACCACTTTTGAGACGAGGGAAATTGTCAAACTGTCCAAATTTTGCGTGTCAGTTAAATGGCATTGTGCAGCCAACAAAGTTTTATTATTGGGAGAATCAGCCGTGTCAGTAGACAGGTTGCAAGCAAGCAGGTGATCCTAAAAACCATCGAAAGGTACGGTGTATCCTTGCACTTTCGCCGGAACCGAATATTGCATACCCTCCACTGGCTTGATCGCAGCAACTACAATTTTACAAAATAATGACGTTTCTTGGCTGAGATGACCTTTTTGCCGAAAAAAAACACGATTACATTTTTATTTGCATACTTGGGTTTTCTAGGTAGTTTTCTCGAATACTTAGTATTTTCTAGAGAGTGCTTTTACCTGGCCAAAACCATTTATTAGACAAAAATGAATGCACCGTTTTTTCTAAATAGAAAATGGTCTATTTAAATTCACCTTGAAATTCTAAGGGGGATCTTTGAATGTTTTTTTTGTAACAATCATTTTTTGAGTGTTCTTTCACCTTTTCTCTGTTCTTTCAATTTTGTGCTCTGTGAACTTTCCCGTGGAAGGCTCATGATGAAAAAACTTCCCCGTGGAAGGCTCATGATGAAAAAGCAAGCACATATAGCATTATAAGGAATCGGTCTGTGAGATGGGGATTATGATTCTTTAGTGTTGAAAACTTCGTACATACTTTCCGTGAGCTTTCACTTCACGACATAGGGGCTTTGATTCTATAGCGCGCATGAGTTGGGGGGCATGATTTTAAAGAGACCCCCACATGGGGGACGTAGATCTATAGTATGAAATGGTGCTACCCAAGTAGCCATATGAATTTCAAAGGGGATTTGATTTGAAAAATAAATATAGTGATTGATATATGAACATAAGATATTTAAATTGAAATTTATATTATTTTATTTATATATATATATATTGAATTTTTTATTTTATGAATATTAATAGATCTATTTAGTATTAATTATATATTGATATTTTTATGCAATGGATATATTTGTTTTACTTAAATATATAGATTATTATGTATTTAATATATGTATAATATATTTATTAAATAATATATTTTAATAGTATTAAAATAGAATATGAAATTTATGTATATTATATATAATTAATATATTATGTATATTATTATTTGAATATATTATTAGAAAATGTATTTAAATCTAGATGTATTAAATAATACTAATATATTAGCTTAAAATAAATTACGAAAATTATTTTCGATGGAAATTAATTAAAAATTTGTTACAAACGGTCGTTTTGCCCGTTTCTTTTCTTTCCCCTAGCAATACGATAGCATGAATATTATATTATGGGATTATATTAAGGGGTTTTTACGATCGTTACGTCGTCGTTATCATTATCCTTTTCGTTCGCCGCTTCGTAATTTTGAATATGATATATATATATAATATATTTGATTGTTGTAAAATAGATTTAAAAAATACATATTATTTTAAATTGAAATAATCGATATATTAAATATAATTTGTTGTAATTTACGATCTTTTTTTTTGGATATTTTAAATGTGTTTTGCGAAGTAAATATACATATTATTTCGGATTTAATTAATGATTTAATTCTATCCCCCCTTGGAATTTAGTGTTAATTTAGACACCCTTTTTTTAAAACATAATTCTCCCTCCCTTCTGATCTTTTTATTCCGAAATGCATCACCTCGATAATTATTTGGTATTGAATATTCTAAGCTTGAGACAATATTTATGGAGAGACATGATATGTTGTTTTTAATTTCTCTTGTCATTGAGGATTATTATATAAATCCGGGCGCTGGCCACGAAGCCTATGTCCTGTCCGGAGGGCCTTCGGTGGTCCTTCGGTTATAGATGTTGGCCCTGGCTGCCGCCGACCCTCGTCACGAAAAACGGGGGGATCCCCTTCCCACTTCCTGTTCATTGAAGCCCCTGTAATTTACAGTGTTTCGTGTGTGTGCGGTATTAAAAAAATGATTGTGTTTTATAGGTTTTATTGCGCACACCAAAGTGCGACGCGGCGAAGATTGACAAATGCAAAAATGCTGTGTTTTTCAAGGGTGGTGTCGGTAATGCATGCCCGGCGGACAGGCATAATCGACATTTTGTGGGTCGAGGCCTTTCAGACGATTTAAATTGCCTAACATGTCCTCAACATAGGCCCAAGATAGCCAACATATGCCCAACATAGCCTCCAAGATGGCTCAATATAGGCCCAACATAGGCCCAACCTAGGCCAATATAGGCCCAACCTAGGCCAACATAGGCCAACATAGGCCTAACATAGGCCAACATAGGCTAAACATAGGCTCAACATGGGCCCAAGATGTACCCAACATAGACCACATGGGCCTAATTTTGCCCAACCTAGGGCCAAGATGCGCACCAGATAGCTTAATTTTGCTCAATATAGGGGCCCCCGTCTCCGACGCGAACCAATTTCCCACCTTGGCACCACCCAGGGCCCAATATGCCCCCGATAATTTAACGTGCATCCGACCCAGCCCTACACAGACCCAAGTGGGCCGGCGCCCGGTTGTTAGGCGTAAGCCTTTAGATAAATATATATTATATATATATCTAATTATTATCTGTTTTCCCATATTTAATTTCGATCTTTTATTCGATTCTACCAATAATACATTATATTTTTTATATATTTATTTTCCTCCCATTATCCTAGTTTTCGTATTTTCCTTTTTTTCAAATATATTTTATTATTGTAAAATAAATTGCGAAGACATTAGAAATTATTATTAAATATTAGAAGGTGCTTATATTATATTAAGTCGCCGGATCTCGATTGCGAAGTAGGAAATATATCAGAAAAAATATCAAAAGATATATTTAAAAAAATATAAATATCCCCCAGAAATTTCGCAAAACCAACAAATTATCTAAATTAAATTAATCATCAATCTCTAAAATATTATATCAATCCAAATATATACAAAAGAATCCATGCATACATTCCTTACGAGATAATCGAAAAATACAACCACATAAATATTATCAATATATGGTTTTAAAATTCGATTATTTTAATATTTATTATAATTCTTTTGCTTAATTCAATTGCCATTCCATATTCTTTACACCTAATAATCCTAAAATTATAAGTCCGTCATACAAAAAAAAAATAAATTAACCATTCATAATAAATATATCTTTCGTCACTAAAAAAAATCTATTAAACAATACAATTATAATATTAATTTTACCTTTCAAAAATTATGTTCCATAATGTATTTTAAAATCCATATAACCCATAAATATATTGTTTCTTAAGAAAAATATAATTCTTTAAAATTCAATACAACTATATTCTATATTCCAAAATCATTACAAAAAATATTTTAATATATAATAGATTCCGATACGAATTCAAATTCTTTATTCAATATCTATTCTAATCTATAATTCGTCGACCTTAAGATTTTCAATTAATATACAACGATATATATATCCAAAGAAATATCTCTTCATTAATCTAAAAAATCGATTTTAGATCCCAAACCTCTTTAATAATCAAATATAAATTATTACAAAATAATTCATTTAAAAATGTTTAGAACAAATATATAATATATTAATTATTTATTGATTATTAATATCTATTTTCAAAAAATATTAGAACACATAATAACATATATTTATTTATTTTATTTATATTTATTTACTAATTTTATATTTCATCTATCGATAATATGGGAATATTTCCCTGGCATTTGTTTTCCACATGAACATGATTATAATCTATTTTGCGATATATGGTTGAGAATATATCATTCCATATGCAAAGTGCGCCTGCATGTTGTTCAAGCCTCCATTCATGCCTCTCCTGAAGCCAAGGAATGCATGATTGAACCACAAGAAGATACCAACAAAAGTTCCACAAAGCTCTCCACAGCATGCAAATTCAGTGGGCAGTCATTCTGCAAGCATGGCAATTCAGCCCAGAAAAACGATTTTACGCCCAACGAACAGTTCTGAGACTTCAACCATGTCGCCGGCAAGCGCCTGAAATGCAGAAAACCAAACGGGGGGAGGATCTCACCCGCGGTTGAACCTACCCTGAAGATGTTGAAGCATTATGGCTTAAGCCGAATGCACTCACAGTTTGAAGCTAAAATCGTTGCCTGGCTGTCAACCCTGCATTGCCTTTCTTTGGCCGGCGCGATTTATTTAATGTGGCCAAATAGCTGTTTGGGGGGCGAATATATGAGCAAACAGCGAGAACGAAAGATCAGGCTCACCAGGGTTAGATACTATATAAAGGAGGTGGGAATCAGAACACTGTAATTCAATATCACTCAACGGGAACCCATTCTCTACCATTTGCTCTCACTAGGCGGTGGCTCTCAGGTCTGTGGCTCTTCCACTATCCAAACGGAAGGGACACCGGCAATGTGCCACAGTTCTACACACTTTGGGAAAGAGAGCCCAATCTCAGCTGCAACCTCGTTGATAGCAATCGCTAGTAGGTTGGAGGCCATCGCAAATACCTAGCATGCCCTTGCGCATGCTCTTTCGTCTCAACATTGGCTGGGGGAGCACAAGTCGCCAAAAAGGGAGAACCCTAAGGATCCCCAAGCATCTATCAATTGCTGCCCTCATCCTACCAGAATCGAGCCGATCTGCAGTCTGCTAATCCACTTCTGTAATCAAGAAGCCAAATCCTCCTAGTCGTCAATCTGCCATTCTAGGGTTGGCAACACATATAGCCGCCTACACTTCGACTGACATTCGCACTCAATGACTCAGCATAATTCATATTGTAGTCCAATTTTTGACCATTCTTTTGGAGACGAAGACGGGAACCTCTGGGCTCCACGAATCATTTCCGCTCCCTTCGCCTGGCGGCTCTCATGCAGCCTTTGCAGCAAACACCATCCAGGCTCCTCAAGCACTCGCGGCCTGGGAAATGCGACCAAAGCCGGCGGCTGACAAAGCCATGCAACCCCCGACCACTTTTCAGGCTTTAATGTGTTCAAGGATATAAACCTCCTCCAAAATAGGGATTCATTTAAGGTGGATCTTCAGCGCTGTAATGTTGACACAGGATTAAGCAATTATTGTATATATATATACTTTTATTAAGCAAGCCCAGCTCGAGCCCCCAATACTAATATTGTTTAAAGCTGCAATCATCTGCAATCTAAGCTGCGAATGTTCTCCCCAGCAAGCTTTGTTCCACAATCCCTGAAGACCTCTCTAGCAAAATTAATCAATCTTCCCTTATAAAACATCTATCAAAATCTTAACTTAACATTTGCAAGCTCACAAATGGCACCCCTCACACATGCTTCAGTGTTCACACAGAATCCTATCAACCATCATCCATCATCAGGTCATCACCTTTATTGAGGGGATGTGGTCTCCAATACCTCCAATCTCAAACCCTGTTGACCTTGAAGACCTTGAAGGGTGGGGCCGTTTATTAATCCGGTGTTGGCATCAAACTCCACTTTGCACATGTCGCAAAAGCTCCAGCTGCTCCTGAGTCACCGACAAGTGACCATGCAGCGGTTGCAATCCATGTTCCCGCAGTTCCAGAACTCCTAGGGGCGTCACGGGTGCTTTACGAGCAAGAAAGAGAAAGAAGAACAACATCATCCGAAGGTGGCGACAGCTTCACAAAATATCGAAAAGGACCTGCTGTGGAGCCTTTCAACTTCCTAAGGTGCATACAATATCATACACCCAAACGTTAAAGTCCACCAAATTTGGGGAATAATGTTTAATCACCATGGGACGCCATTGGATCAGATGATGGGGACAAATTACTGCTGATGTCATAATCCCTGCCTTGGAACAAAAGGTCCCAAAATAACCTGCAAAAGTCCAAGAACCTTCCACTGCATCAGTCGACCCATCCGCTGAAAACGGCCCCCCCCCCTCCGTCTCCTCCTTCCGAACGACCTCGCCGACCTTCGATCCCCACGACCTCGCTCCTCGGCCACTCGAGAGCCGCAAGTGGAACACCACTGAGGTTCAGCGCGGCCTCGGCCGGGTGGAACACCGCTCCGCGCAATGGGACGACGACCGCTCCTGACTGGCGAACTCGCAATAGCATGCAACAGCTACATTTCTAGCCATATCACATCCATATCACCTGCATGTTCCTGCATTTCGTATCCATATCATTCTATCATTCCGACATTCTATCCATACATTCTGTAAAGAACACCCGCACAGTGCAGCACATTCGACAGGTGATGCACGCATCGTGTTAGAACTAAATCTCCGGCATCATCTCGGGACCGACCCATATGGAGGATCTGGGGATAGCTATCCCAGGAACCTCTTTCATCCGCTTTCCATTCCAGTTCGGCTTGTAGAAATCTGGGGTGCCCCTGTCACATCCACTCACTTATATAAATATCTTAAATATCTTAAATATAGGGAGTGAAAACACGTGAAAACCACCCAACTCCAGGCGGCTCCCGGTTCTTCAGGCCCTCTGGTGCTAGGTCTTCAGGCCCTCTGGTCCCACGCTGATGGAGTTGCGGCGGTCGAAGACGAACAAACGTCCCTGGGTGAGTGGAGCCAGTGGAGCCACATGGTCCCTGCAGAACACACTCCCCAACCACTACACTCCGTAACCAGTCATGGAAGTGCGACCTAATTAATAAGTCTCTGAAGAGTTCTGGACACACGCATACTTCTTCAAAGCCCTGTCAATTTGACTGGGCAACTCTTCAGTGGGTTAGGCTACCGCCTCCTCAAAGGAATCTGGGATGGTGGACATTCTGTCAAATCAGGCTTGCGTTCAGTTGGAAGCTAGGAGACAAATTAGGTGAGGTAGAACCCAGAAATCTGCAGATTCATAATTCTTTGTGCACTCGTGGCAAAACAAGTTGTTGTTTGAAGAATTGGCTGACTACAGTCAGACATATTCAAAGAACTCACCGTGCAGCGAATGCAAAACCCCCAAACTGCAACATGTGCAACCCTCCCAAACAGGAAGCTCTGTACATCCCATCGCCCACTTCCCAAACACGGCCGTGCCCCGCTTGGCCAGAAAGAACAACTATGACCCAACAGCTCTGTTTCCCACTTCCATTCG
This sequence comes from Durusdinium trenchii, assembly GCA_963970005.1. Classification (NCBI taxonomy): domain Eukaryota; class Dinophyceae; order Suessiales; family Symbiodiniaceae; genus Durusdinium; species Durusdinium trenchii. The sequence goes on from CAXAMN010004224.1 coordinate 1,258,323, forward strand.
GTCTCACACCCTGGTACTGGCGAAATCGTCGCCTTCCACTCCTCAGCGCCCACAGTGTTGCCATAGTGCTGGATCCCGCCCTTCAGCTTGTAGACCTCCCACCCACATGGTCCGCTCTTCTGCTGCATGGTGTTGCTACGACCCAGTGATCTCTGAGGCTTGATATTCCACCATTGGCAGATCCAAAACGCGAGTTGGGAAGCAATGGAACGATGTGTCCCTTTGAACCCCTCCTTACAGAAAAACACGTTGATCATGACTGAGTACGATCTCAAACAAATCATGCATCAAACATCTTGGCCATTCAACACCGTTCACTTCAGGAACCTGCGGAACTCTTCCATCACAGAGAATGGGAAGCTACTCTGAATCAGGAACCTGAACAATCAAAGATTTGGCGTAGAACGTTTTTATTGGTCACATATGCAAGGCTTTCAGGACGTCGCGATTGCTCTTTGGATTTGCCCCACATCTGTTTAAAAAGTCAACCATGAACCACTCATCCATCATCCTCTCCCTCCAACGCGCTGGGTCCGGGACCTTCTTGAAACCTAGGGAGTGGGGCGAGGGATCAAAAAAAAAACTGAATCGAACAATAAGTATATTTCAGGGGATCAAGAGAAAACAAACATGAATCAAAAAGTAAAAATACACGGACCCAAACGCGCAGAGGGGAGAGCAATAGTCCATTCGAAGCATTGATCCAAAAAAGGCAAAAAACATGCATCCAAAAAACAGGAAACTTGCATGAACTGAAATGACAATGAAATGAAATGAAACGCAAAGAAATGAACATGAACGTGAAAGAAAAAGGAAGAACGAATGAATGAATCAATGAATGAATGAAATGAATTGTAATGAAAGGAAAGGAAATGAATTGAATGAAATGAAATGACATTACAATAACTGAAGTGACATGAAGTGAAATGAAACGAAACAAAATGAAATTAATGAAATAATGAATTAATAAACCAATGAATGATTGAATGAACGAATGATTGAATGCATGGATTGGATTGGATTCAATTCAGTTCAACTCAATTCAGCTCAATTCAATTGAATGAATGTAAGGAAGGAACGAACAATAATACTATTTCTACGCTCAACAATTGAAAGCGGGAGGGGGCGCGGGGGAGGGCACGGCGCCTCCCCCGCAATCTAACTTGGCACGACCAAAAAACAAATAAGATGGAGTTTCCCATTCCTTTGATAACTGCATGCAATGGTCTCTGCGCTGGGCATCTGGGCAAACAGTTTTGCAACATCGCATTTCAATTTCACAGCCCTCCTTCCTTCCTTCCTTCCTTCCGTCCTTGTTTTGTTTCTTTCTATGTTTTTCTGTTGATGCATTTTTACTTTTTTGATGCACGTGTGTTTATTTGTTGATGCATTTTTGCTTATTCTTTGATGCGTCTCCCAGGGGAGTGAGTGACTTGCCGAGGACCTGATGAATCTCCTATAACCAGCAAACGTAGTACTTGGCCATGGGCATCACACTTGTCACCCATCCACGGTTGCATTGAGTGTTCTCTGATTGCATTGTGTCCACTTTGCCAAAAACAAATGGATCGAGGCAAATCGAGTGAAATGACGTGGTTCACCTCTGGCGTCCTTTCAAACGCTCGTCTCACATGTGTGGTGCACGGGAGTCTGCGATCTGATCCAATTCTGAGTAGGTTGAGGAACCTCCTGATACTGAACACAAGACCAAATTCATTTGCTTCGAACCATCCAACCCACTTCCCGGCCTATAGAAATTAATTCTTCTGTTCAGGTTGCTGAAATAGCTGATATGATATTCTGTGAACATTCTGTGACCATCTGGCAAAGAACACCTGCTCCTTCCCGCCATGAACTCTGCCCAGTCGCCACGCTGTCGTAGCGCCGCACCCATGAACTCGCAGCGGATTCCACCGGTACCTGGGTGGGGGGTGCCCGGCTAACCGTCCAAGCAGGATTGGGATGCATCCGGTGTCTCGGGTATTGCTTTTGTTTTTGTCGGTGGGGTATTGCACCAAACAGCAAGTCAAACGACCACTCAAAAAGCACTGGTTTCCTGTAACGAAAGGTCACAAAGTCATGCTCAAGCCCTCCAATATCATAATATCCTCTAATTAATCATTCGGGTTCCATGCCTTTCTGGAGCACATGCACCACTCATGAGCGCTGCCAGAAGGAAGTGTTGCTTTTTGTCCGGGCAGGACTGGACTTGGCGTTGTTTTCCGCTGACCCTGCTTGTGAGCCACTGGACTACTAGGGAAGCGTCTGACTCATCCAACTCGCAAGGTGTCCACCCGAAGGTCACCGACCGAACCAAGCACACACACACCTCCCTGCCGTCCGGGTGTGGCTCACTTCCCCGGACGGGACGTCCGAACCGAACCTCCCCCGCGGGCGTCCGAACAGTACATGTACAAGGGCGTCTCCTGGGTGTCGACCGGCGCCGGCAGGTGATGAAGCAGAACTTCTCCCTGGGGTCTTCTACTCCCAAAATACCCATGCCACCAGTAGCATTGATCAAGTAGCTGTAGCTGGGCATAAAACCTTCAATCTCTTCATCGATTGCTGGCCGGAGAGTTGAGTGGTGACCTTTCAGTGTCAGGGCGGACCAAAGTTCAAGCGTATATTAATCAGAAAGGGCTTTGTAGGCATTGTATTGGAACACGGTAGTTACGCAGTTGAATCATAGCCTGATTCTTCGCTGTGTGCCTCCAGTGTCTCAGCAAGAAGTCGCACTCCTGATCTTCACTCTGCAAGCCCATGCTTTCAGCTGTCATGGCCTCACATCTGGTTCGTGTTCCCCGTGTTTTCCGCACTCCAAGCGCCATAGCGGCCATATTGCTGACATGGGGAATAAAGGCATGGATAATAATGGGCCAACCGGGATATTTCCTTCCAATGAACTTCCTCAACTCCTCACAGAAAGACACATGCTGGGGGGCCAACTGGCAGGATGAAATTCAAAGCATTTCAGTGCCCTGGTGTCGCCTGGTGTCCACTGAAGTTGTTACTAGCTCCCGGCAGTAGAATCAAACTTTTGCCCTCTCACATGGCCTGGAAAGTTTATGAAACATTGATACTGGAGACCTTCTGGGAAGGTGGAACTCAAATTCTTGTAGAATGCAGTTGGGTTCACAAGGTGCGCCGTTTTCACCCGTTCATTTTACACGTGGAGAGCAAACAAGTGAAAAGCGAATTGCATAGCTGAACAACGAACATGTGTCACATCCCAGTCCCAGTTGTTCCCTGCAGTGAGCCTTTTTCTCGCACATGTCTGAAATGGTATAGTGGATGCCTACTTCAAGTTCAAAACGCTCCCGGGGAAGCAAACGACAGTAATGCCATAAAGGGGAGCACAATTTTTTCTGACTGCTTCGTCGCTGTGATCGGTCACAAGCTTGGCATGATGTAATCCACTGATGTGGACAAGCAAACAAGTATGGCTATAGCTGGACATGCACTGGGTAGCCAAGCATGCAAACAAATAGACCATGAACATATATCCGGGCTTGGAGTGGTGGGTCACCGGTCGGTAACCATGACCTCCACGATCTTTGTTGTGCCGATTGTACCGTGTGAACACCTTGTGACTCTCTTTCTCTCTCTCTCTCTCTCTCTGTCTGGCCTCAGATTTATTTTCATTTCTATTTTTACGTGTGTCAGGGATTTGTATAGTCATATATTTAACAAGCAGCAGCAAAACCAACCCAAGCCTAGTGATGTTGCTGAAACAACAACAATAGACCACCCTGGAGCAACAACATACAAGAATCCATGTGTTCACCTCCTGATCCGTTGTAGCTAATTAATTATTAACATAGACATGGAACATGCACCTCCTCAATATCGTCTTTCATGCATAAAGGAGCCCATTCTCCGTGCCCATGTTCATGACCAAGAGTGAAGCACTTGTTTTGCACGTTCCTTGCCAAACCTCTCCGAGTTCCCCCTAGCTTCGCCCAGTGTTCCAAACACCCTGGCGACGAAGCAACGCTCCCAGAAACGATCGAATCGGAGAGGAATGGGCTCTCCAAAACCCCGCGTGGAGCGGGCAAACTCGCAGAATGGGACCTGGTGTTTTGCCAGTTGGAGCGGTGCAGTCTCTGCAGTTACATCTGTCTATCTATATATTATCTATATATCTGTCTATCTATCTATAAAATTGAAAACCTCCCCCACAAAAAAATATCTATCTATAAAATTGAAAACCTCCCCCCCAAAAAAAACAAAATAACGTCTGCAAATTCAAGGCGAACTCTTTGAGGGATTCCCATTTCTTGACTCGCAAGCCAGTCCAGAAAACTCACCCGTCATTTCTCTTGGTCGACCACCTCGGCGCTCCGCTCCACTGACTTCAAACTTGTGGAGTTCTTGGAGGCACTTCTTTTCTGGTAGGTGGGTTCAACGCAATTCAAACTCACTCTATATAGTTAGTGGGTTCAATCAAGAACAGGTGCAACATAGACACATCTGATCACATCTGAAACCACCACCCAGTTCTTGATCGTATGCTTATTGTGTTGATGGTTGCGCTCCCTGGAACGTCCTCATGGACGTGGATATGGCATGGCCCCGAACGGTACAAGAGAGGTGGTGAACTACCTCCACCTCCACGAGAACATATCAGGGAGTGTATGGGTGGGGGACCGTGCTACGTTGCAAGCTGCAGGGGCACCGTGTGTCCAGGATCAAACCACAAGCTGGCCGGGCACGGGGTGTCCGATGCGCCACTGGAATTGACACTTGTACGAGTGAAGGAAGATCTCTCACGCCTCTTATATAATTTGCTTGACTAGATTAGGTGTTAAGTCCAGCCAGCTTCTGTATTTCATTGGCGTGCGGTTTTTCGGCTGCTGGCTTCACTGCACTTCTCTCATTCGGCAAAACAAGCCGCCCAGGACAGCGCATGTGAGAGTGGCAAGGGGCGAGGATTTCTTCATCACTTACTCACCTTCCTGTGACACCATGTGAACCTCCATCGAACCCCTGTCAGAAAGGAAGCATGGCTTCGATTGCACAAGAAAATCAGCCAACCCCAACCTGCTCAGCTGCTTTGTCTAGTTCCTCTTGGCCCTGCCATTGCCGCTGACCCCAAATTAACCCATCCGCGATATACTCTCGGGACTGAACATCCAAGCATTTGCGACAGTGGCCCAAGAACCCCCCGTAAATCATCTTGCTGGAGTTTCTTCATCGTTTTTCATGGTCATTGCACTGATGGGGATGAACACTCTCGTTCTATGTCCTATGTCAGCTTTGTGTTCGTGGCAGCCTTTGAGAACATGGGATCACCATCTTTGACACGTCGAGCTGAAAAGCAACGCGTGGGTAAAAGGTGTCCTTTCATGCTCGGTTTCACTCAGGTCGGCATCGCCACAAACTTTCCAAATCTGAACACGGGCACCCAGTCATTGAGAAGTAAGACCCCTGTAGCTATCGCTCTCTAGCTGGCGAACATTCTGAATACTCGAAGTATCTTGGATCTTGGGTACTAGGAAGGGTCGCGTGTTGCGCTTGGGTCTCCAGTCCTGCAACAACAGCTGACCCGCTGTGCCCGGTTTTTTCGTCACCACGCCCACAGCTTCACCAATTGAGTCAACGAATCCATTCTGGGCACAGCTTGGGCATCATAAGCAGTACAATACATATCAAGCAACCCCCCCTCAAGCGTCCGAATTTCAAACCATTTCGCTTGAGAGATCGGGCCGTTTTTGTTGTGGTGCCCATCCACTGTGGACCATGTTGCGAAGGCGCACTGTACGTTTTTTGTTCGGTCTTATGTTCACGTACAGCACTTCAATCGGCCGCACGCTCAGATCAAAGCTGTGAAATCTCACCCCCTCCCTTGGCACAGCCCGTCCCACGGCTGTGTCAAGCGTGGTGGCCTAGGCGGCGGCGTAGGTGGAGGTCGAAAAGAACACGGGGTTTGTATATGCATCTTAAGTGCAACTCTCATTAGTAGTTCAAGTTACTAATGGTGGTGAGTAGGCCCTTGCTTCCCCAGAATAGGTATTCATAGTGTGAAACGAGTGCATCGTCGCTGGTGGTCAAGATCCGACTTGCACCATGTTCATCTACAGCTTGACGCCATGCCGCTCTATGTGGACATACTCCCCACTAATAATTAATGCAGCTGTTCGAGGGACATCGACCAAATCGAATCACACACGCAGCCACGCAGCCACGCAGGAGCTAGTGCAGCTGGTGGGTGGCTGTTAGACAACCATCTGAACCGTTGAGGCCCGAGCTCTGTGTGCAACCCGAGCTCTGAGTTAATCCTTCCATGTCCATTCCTTCCTTCTTTGATCTGATTTTGGGATGAGATGGGGAAAGGAAATGGCCTCATGCAGTCTGGCACGAGCCAAACTCTGTGCTGGAGGTAGGACATTGTGGACATTGTCAGGTCAAATCACAAGCAAAGGATCCACAAAATATATACCGTCACGTACAGTGACAAACACATCTGTGGTCTTCCCCTCCCCTATCACCAACCCACTCACCATGCAATTCTCCATCCCTTCCACCGTCTTTCAGAACGCCTGCTGCTCCAAATGCTCGGAGCCGCAGCTGCCGTGCGGCTAAACCCTCGCGCAGCCCAGGGTCGCCTGGCACAAACGAAAGACACGGCCGTGTGTCAAGTGCATCTGGTGCTACCCCCGTGTCCCCGTGCACTTCTCACTTGCATTGAGAGTTCCCACGCGCATTGTGCAGTCCAAATGCGCCCACAACTCGTTGTGAACGGTGTCCTTCTTTCCTATCAATCAAAGCCAAAGCACTCACTGAGTGCTCACCAGCTGTTGTGCACCCCAAATGAACGGAACACACTCCAACCCACACTCCAATCCAGACTTCTGCGCCCGCTTTGCCCGTTTGGTCTTTTGAGTCTTTCCGCTGGCGGCTCACGTCCCCGTTTCGTCCGACGAGAGCCCCGTTTCGTCTGCGGACGCATCGCATCTGAGGCGCCGCACCAGTTCCTTTGGCTTCTCTGCTGGTGTGAGCCGCCGGAAGTGTAAGAGCTCGGCGCGCTCACGGGCGAAGCCTGGCCGAAAGGAAGCGAAAGAGGAGTAGGACACCAAGAGCAGCGAGATAGCAGCTGCTGCCCTTTTTTGGGAAGGGGGTCGGTTGACAGCAGCTGGTCTGGGGCTGCCCGGGTTCTGCTGGCTGCTTTAGGAGTGTTTCGCTCGGGCCCCCCTGGAGTGTTGGACGAACATGGCGCTTGAAAGGCGAAACGCAAAAAGCACAAGACCATGCACCATCGGGGTGCCACAGAGGTGCCATTGGGGTCCTCAACGTGTTCTTTAGGTTCGATGATTCGACTGTTCCAGGAACAGTGAAGCATCCAGGACCTCTGAAGGTCATCATGAGGTGGACTAAGCGCCAGCAGGTTCCAAAGGTAATAGTTCAAATTTCAAACTCATTGGGACTGTCAACAACTCCAAAGGCGACTGGGCTTGATTTACTCAACTCCATCATGCCCCTGAGTCCCTTGCTCCAGTACAGCTTCATTTATCCTTCTACTCCGCAGCATGTTTCAAATACCGCAGGGTCCCCACTCACACCCACGCCCGCACCCACACCCAGCCACACAAGCACCCATCTCCCAAATAGTCTCCTTGGATAACTATGGCCAAAATAAGGATAGGATCACAATAAGTTGTTCACATCTGCCCCACCACCACTTCATGTAGACTCTTGATCAGCGACCCAAATCCTAGCCTTTTCAGAGGTCTTACAATCCATATCTGGGGGGTGTGCTTTCTTAAGAGATCTGCATCTTCATCTCATCTTGAAAGCGAAAACGCGCGGACTCGACGGTCCTTCGTCCGTGGCCAGGCGGATCACGGGCTTCGGGGGTGCCGATAAGGCGCCCCACGCACCGCAAAGCCTTAACTGAAACCGTGAAGCTGAACCGGTTTGCACGGGGGCCATTATCTGGTCTGCATGGGTTCGAACGTTTGGTTTGGAAAAGAGGCCGAAGTGAAACATTTGGCTTGGGCAACCTTCAGAAGTCTTCTGGCTTCACACGACTCTCTTATGCATAGTTTAACTGTCTACAAGTGGCCCGCAGGTAGCGACCGGTGGCTTAGGTCGGTAATTCGCCCAATCGCAAGAAGTTCCAACAACTCAAAAACGAGGGGTGAAACCATGAGAAGACCCATTTGCAGCCAAGCAGCTTTAAAATGCTGGACCTTGGGCTGTCCTTCCCTGAAATTGTGACTCCTCCTGGTGGTGGTTGTGGTACTGGCAGCACTTGCATCACTGGGACCTGGCGCGCTGCTGGGATCCCGGGTTCTTCTCGCGCTGCTTGGTTCAGCGCGGTCGCGTTCCGAGGTGGAGAGGACCCCGCGTTCCGAGTCGACTGGCGCCGCTCGTAAGGAGTGCGGGAGGCATCGGAGTGCCAGGAAGCCTTCCCAAAGCATATCAAGCAGCATCCAGCCACTTAGATCAAAGCCCCTCCTTCCAACCCCCATGTGGGGTTGCTATGATGTGTTCCATTTTTGCATGTTCATTCAGTTATGTTCGCTTTAAACACCCTCAACGAAGTATTCCAACTTCCCTGGGCACTGCACCTCGGCCCGCTGGTGCCACCTGTTCGTCCGGCGTTCGTCCGGTCGGACGGCATGCGGACGGTGGTCGGACGCTACCGATGATCACGCCACAAGGCGTAGCTCCAACGCCACAACGCGTGGGTGGTGCTTTTGTAGCAAAGGACGTCTGCAGCTTTCCAGGGGCCTAGGGCCACCTCTGAACACTGAAAAGAACGATGAACAGCCAGGGTCGGGTGGATGCTGTAGATGCTTGGGCATGGTGACTGGGACCGCGATGAGAGACAAACTCAATAGACTAGATCATCACATTCCATACAACTGTTTCCTTGAGCTATCAGTCTTCACACGTTCTAGTCCTTTACTGCCAGTGGTGGCTCTATGGCTTCTGCGTTCAGGAAAGCAACAGAATACCTGTGGACACCTGTCAATGTCGCAATCGCACCAAATTTCTTTAGATGTTCCACTCTGAATGAAAAACATATGAAAAACAACAGGTGATTTCAATCCAACACACTGCATCACTCCATCTATGGAATACACATGTACATTGACCCCTCTTCAGCTAAGTCGAGCCTTACAACACAGGACCTCACTACCCTCCATCCTGGGCATCCGCACGAGAGGTCGCCCGTGCTCGCCTGGGAGGGCCTTAAAGTCGCGGCTCCAGGCGATACTTAGGGATTCGCTTGATTGGAACTGGCTAGCTGCTAGCTCCTAGCTGAAGTTGTGGCGAAGCTGTCGGTGTGAAGCATGACATATATGGTATTCCTATATCATGGATCACAGCAACCAAGTCACTGTGGAACCAGGGATGCTGCGTTTATCTATCTTGCATCCGGCGCATCTCTAAAGCCACTGGCATTCAATATAACAAATTGAGTGGTCGCTATATCTGCCATGCAAGGCTCCAATAACAACGGGAATTCCAGTCATTCAATGGCTTAATGGCAACAAAATCATGAAGAATCGATATTTCCATCAATTGGCAGGCTGCTTGACCAACCATCATGTGTCCGATGTGCACCACACTGAGTGAGACAACAACATGGAACTGGAAGTCGCACACAACAGCACCTCCACAGAAACCCACCCATGAAAGCCCAGAATACCCTGAAGGCATGACGTAGTTTGGTACCTGGAAAAGGTGAGCACCGAGTCGCGCAACTGTTGTGGTTGCAGTGCACGGCAAGTTTTGCAGCCCATGTTTACCAACATGTTTCCAACTTAGTATTCAAGTTCGATACAGTATTGCGCCACCCTAATTTTTCACACCAAAGCAATGATCAACATGACGCGTCGCGTTCAACCAAGGCACGTGTTTGGCATCGCGCCAGCAGGGCTGATGGGTGCCTTGCCAGCGACCTAGAATGGAAGGAACAGCCTGCTTGGAGACCAAAAATCATACAAACACCTACTATATAGACTTACATTAGGAAATTGTTGATGTATTTCAGCCTCCATGTTAGAGATCTAGAAGCACCCTGGGTAGGTCTTATATGGTTTTATTGATCAGCGGTCTACTCCACTTGAAAGCGAGTGAAAAGAATGGGCGGGTTCAAATGGCAGGATGAACAACGATAAATGGACGAGATCAGCGTAACCATGCGTACCCCCAAGCACATGTGTTTTTTGCTTTGAGAGGTGGGGGACCGTTGCAAGACCAGTTCGACCCCTAGGATGTACATGTCCAATGGTTCACCTTGTTGCAAAATGCGCATCCCTAGAATCCAACCAAGGCTGGACCAAAATCCCATCCCCCGGTTGTACCATCGTGTTTGTTCCAGACGTGGAGCGTTTCTCTCTCAAAGTGTCTTCACCTTTGTGTCGCTTGCATGATCGTGCATGCCACCAACGAGCTAACACCCTGGCAAGAAATCGATTGGTGTTACAGTGGGGCGGAAACCTCAAAGCACCATACCCCACGTCCCTACGTGTGCCATGGCCCCTACCGCATGTATGCCACAACCGTACAGCTACCTACAAGATCCTTCATACCAAAACACCAGCTGGTGACCAGCAACTTGTTTAAATCTTGGGAACTGGAAGGGCTGGGTTGTAAAACTACCTACTGCCTACTATGAGACATTCTCCTCTAACCTCGCCTGCTCATCCCCCAATACATGAAGCCGTTCTCGGCTCCCGCCCGTGCTCCCCGGCAGCTGGGCTGGGCGGTTGGCCCTGGCAGCGCGACCGCAGAATGGGTCCGTGGGGGCCACAAGTTGAGATCTCCATTGGTTTCAGGGAACATGCACCAGGATTGAATAGCTTGCTTCTAAAAAAACAGCCAGAAAAGCAGCGAAGGACAGCCTTGCAAACCAAATGGACACATCCACCAGTGTCAAGCTTTCTGGGTATGTTTGCGGCATCTCCCCAGTCCAAAAGCACTCCCTGTGGCTGGGTCACTCTGATTTCGCTTGACTTGTCGTCCACTGGATTCAACATATGGGTGTGCATTTAAAAAGGGAGACCTGGAGACCTCCCAAAGTCCCCTGGAAGAAGGAACATAGACCAAAACCCGTTGGTTGGATGATCCACCTGGCTTTTCGTGTATGTGAAGTTGGTTTTGCACGTTGCTGAGGATCTAATTACGTGCACCTTACGCAATGCTGAAGGTGTCCATGGCATGCGACGCGTGCGCGAAACGACCACAAAACCTGTTGGTTGGGAGTCTCCCTATTCATTTAAATGCACATGTGATATCATGTGATGATGCAAGGACCTGCAAGAAGCGACCTTCCCCCACCAGAACCACCCTATTTTGCGCTGGAAGATGCTGGAAGAGGGTCAACCTTCTGGGGGATCAAAGACTTCAAGCTTCGGGGTCAACGACACGGTTTTTCCGCCATGCCCTTTCATGCCGAACCACACCAGTGTGTGATACCCGCCGTGTTCCTTGGGCACCCCAGCGGCCGGAGTCTGCATGGCCTGCACATGGGCCTTACAGTGAGGTCAAGGACGCCCAGGGGTGACTAGCATCCATAAACGACGACGACGACAACATGAGTCACATGAGGCACCAAACCGCCTGAAGGCGTCCCTCCGAATACAATTGGTTGAGTGCCCATCGTTTCAAGCTGCAACCACTGGCCGAGCAAATGAGTATTGCTCCGGTTTTGGTGGCCCATAGTCCAAGAATCGAGGCTGGGGGATCCTTTCAAACTGAACCACGGAACTGCTCAAAGCGTCCCCGTCACAGGTCAAAGCTTTCATCACCACTCAGGGTCTGGAACAAACACTCCAACTAGTCACCGCAGATCTTGAGCTTCAGTTTCTCCTTGCATGAACGCAGTCCAAGGAATCATCTGAGAACCATCTAGGTCAGCTGAGTGGATAGATTGATATGGCTAGATTCATGGGGGAGGGATCGAGGTCAGCGGCCCATTCCACGCTATATGTGCTGGACCTGGTTTTCTCAGCTCCAGGCATTCAATGAGGCAGCGACTCCTCCCACAACCTGCTTTTGCAGGGTGCAGGAACGCTGTTCTTCTCAGGGTGGATGATGGGTGTGTCAGTGTGCCATGTTTATCAAAAGCTATGTGCATGATTGTGCATGAACGTGCTGCAACCCTTTCCCTGAGTGAGGATGGATCTCTTTGGGGTGTAGCTAAGTGGCAATTTGCAACCTATACTGCTTCTTGACTGGCCAAATCAACATCCACTCTGACCTCAAAGCCTGAGATGTCCATTGGGAGTTGCGTGTGCGGCGTGTGCAGTCGGTAAAATGGGCTTGTCATCTGGGTATCAGCTTCCGCTGTTCTTGCCAAGGGGCCGGAGCTTGTACACCAGGTGTCAGTGGCGGTGATGGTGGGACATACGGTGGGCTCTTCCTGGGCTTCGGGACCACCAAGCACCGGTCGTTGGCCGGTCATGGCGCACATGGCTGCTCGGTCAATTTCAAACAAACATCATCAACTCTGCCAAGAGATACATACCCTGCAAGAAAAAACTTGTGGAGAGGGGGATATATATATATAATGATATATATAACTATATATTATATATTATATCAACTTCTTCAGGTGACAGTCTGGTAGCGATTCACCCCTCCGACCTCATGGATTCTATGGTTGTTGAGTTGTTGGATGTATGCATGTTGATGTCGATTAAATTTAGAAGGGCAGCCACAAAATGAAATGGCGATGGCAAACGACTCTTATTCTACACCTTCACCATCTTTCACCACCTCACGCCACGATTACCTCATATTTTACCTCATATACCCCCAAAATGCCCTATAGATAGCCATCCGACCTTGAATGACTTTGATCATCTATTTGCTCTTCATGATCTCCCCCCCTCCCTCCACCTCTTCCTCCACTTCCTCGACCTCTTCCTCGCCCCAGCGTCCCCGTCACCACGGCCACACGGGCCGCCGCTGCGGCGGCGTCGGCCCAGCCGTCGTAGAAGGCCTTTTGCATCATGACGTTCCTCGGCTTCTTCGGTGCGGTCCTCGTCTCCGGCGACCGAGGTCGCGGTGGCACTACGAATAAGCCATAGTTCATGGATCGTTAAAAAAGATCGTTCTTTTTTAACATTAAAAAAACACACAGCTCATTTACACATAAGCAACCGAGCAATGCCAAGGTCTGACATGGTCTGACGACCCAACCCATGCAGTCCCTCTCTCGAGTGTAGTCTGGACGAGTGCCGAGCCGAGTCTTGTCTTAACGCCGGTCATGGCATCGGTGTTCCCTGTGGCATCGGAAGCTTTGGGAGTTTGGGGCATCATAGTTCCTTTGTAAATATAATTACAGTTTGTTGGTTGTCAATCCTTTTTTGAATACATATAGCAAAATATATAGTTTTTATGTTCCGCGATGTTCCGCGTGTGTTGCGCGCTGGTCTTGGGGCCTCCAGCGAAAAAACCCTGAAGCGCCCAAACAGTGGAGGCTTGTGCGGTGCATACGATAGTGAGTCGAAATGACCAAGACTTTGACCCAAGCAGCTGTAGAGCGGGGTCTGATGAGAATCCTCCTGCTGCCGGCGGAGGTGGATAGCCTCGGCAGCAGTCAGATTAGCCATTGGCCACCGGCCACAGAATGGGACCCAGCAATGTGGAAAATACAAACCGGGAAATTTACCTGTGGTAGACCGGTAGACCCTAAGTGAGTGGCTTTACGCCCACCCACTTCAACTTTCCGTGCGTGAATCAGAGGGTCCTGGTTGATGAGCAAATCAATGGTCCAAAACTGATGACTTGTAGGCTGGCATGGCTAAGAAGGTTAGCCTGTGCCCTTTAACCACCATTGTAGGGTATGAATGGGTATGTGTAACAGTATGGTAGGGTTGATGGCAAAAAGGTTCTGGTTCCATGACCTGAATGCACGGTCCGACCTTCGCTCTGGGGAGGCTTACTTCTGCAGCGATTCCAACTTGAGTCCTTGGAAACCAAGTTGAACCTGTGGCAAGTCTAAAGCATCAGGGACCATGCAAGATCAAATGCCAAGTGGTTCCAAAGGCAAGGGAACGGAAACTACAGTATTGTGACAGCTATAGCAAAACCCACCGCTGTTTGTTCAAGCTGACTTCTCCATCTGGCCCCCTTTGATACAAGAATGCCACCAACTATACTATAAACCGAGACCTCATTGGTTGAGACCCAGCGCTGCACCGACCTGGCCCAAGCTCTTCAAGATCAATTCCAATGCGGAGACCCGGGCTGAGGACCCCGAGCTGTAAGGGGTCCATGAAGGTCTTCGGCTCCCCGCTTCCGGCGTATGAGATGTGCCTCGACGTCGAACCGGGCGGAGGTTCCGAAGGCTTCTTTTCGGGGGAGTCGACTGTCACATAGGACCAATTCAAGGGGCTGTATTGTATGGTTCTACAAATGTACGACCTACACAGTGCTCATGCTAGCTTACTTGCATTGAGACTGTCCCTCTTCTGCGTGGTCTTTGTCCTTTAAAAGCTTGCATGGCGTTTCAAAACACCTCTCAAACCGCTCAGCCAACTCCACTCCTGGGGTGAGACTCCATTCGTCCCTCTCGATCCCGTGCCACCGTGGTGAGCTCAGGAGGCGCCAGTGCTTGGGGTCCAAATCTACCCGGGTACCTCAAACGTAGGCCTTGAGGTTCGAGGATGGGGGTGCTAAACCATGCCAAGCCCAAGGTCTGAAAGAGTGTACAGCCAAACTCCTGGCGGAACAGCAAATGCGACTGGCTTCACCTCCTGGACCATCACCCGACCACCCGTCCAAAGGCAAGGTGCCATCCTTGGATTGAGCACCAGTCCTTGGATTGATAGCACGACGTGGTTGCCCGGTCTTTCGTTGATCTCTCTCGGTGTGTGCTGCCAAAAAGGACTACCTGTATGGCAAAATGCATCCCCATGCTCCTCTTCATCCACTTGAGCTGAATAGGCCTGGAATATGTCTGGAATCACACTGAAGGCATCCCCACTTTTCGGCGGATCGAAAAGGCGATGTTGAGAGATGTTGGGAGGTCGTGTGGGTTCCACGTTCCACGCTCCCCATCAACGAGGCCCTCCGCTTGGACATCCTTGCGGCACCAAAAGGGATCGGTCCCGACCCTGAACTTCATTCATTGTGATGATCTGATTGAGCAGGTTTCTCGTAACCTGAATGCCGAAACGACTAACATGTCTAGTTCATATCTCCTTCCCGCCTCTATCTATCTCAATGTGATAGATCGGAGGTTTTTCGGCAAAACGAATGGTTCATTCCTCCCAACGAAACGAACCGCGAAACGCGCGTGTCTTACCGGACGAGGGGCGAAGTTTGACGCACAGGCACGGACCTGGGCGACGCGCGTGACCGCACTCGTCTCCACTCCGTTGTGGGCCAAGAACGAGTGAAGGACCACCGCAAAGCGACCAACTCTGGTAGCAAGAAGCTACTAGTAGCTAAGGGCATCGCTATTAGGAACAGGTGCATTGCTACTAGTAGCTTCTTGAGCCCTTCGGAATCCCCTTCGGAACCCAAATCATTGTGGCCCCCCCTTGAGGTGTCTTTTCTAACACCATCTAGCCGCTCGTTTGCGAACGCGGAAGGCACGGGGCGCCGGGCCATTGAGCATCCAATGGTGGAAAGACAGGTGCCATCCTCAGTGCAGCCAAGGAAGGGGGATGGGCACTGCTGGATGTCCCAGAAAAGCAGTAGCTGCTTAGATTGAAACTCGGAAGGCAATGAGTTGTGGCCTTCTTCCATAGCATACGGCACCAGAACAAGAATGCAAGAATGATAGCTCTATATAATATATAGCTCTTAATTCCCAACAGGAGTTTTTCAGGGTCTCCCGCCTGTGCATTTCCAGCAGATCTCTGGAAGAGAAGTCCCAAAAAAACTGTGAAACACGGGATTCCGCAACGTTGCACCCAAATTGGACTCTGCAGCTAGGTCTGCCGCTGTGGAGTCCATTCGGGAGCTGCAGCTCGGAGGGTCTGCAAGGCGGGCCGAGGTCGACAGGGATGTTCCAACCCCCAAGCCATGGAATTCGAAGAGGTCGTTGGGGATCCGGGTGCCGGATGATTTTGTCAAACATTTAAGAGGCATCCAATGAACTATGCCTGACTCAAGTGCTCCGTGTTCGAGGTCCAACTGACTCAGCGCTCTTTGATGCTCTTGGTGTTCAACTTCCCACAAGTTCATGTGTGCCCTAAACCACCACCCTTGAGATTGTGGCAACAGTTAAAAAGTCTTGACAGGCAGCGTGTGAGGGTGTGTGCGTGTTCGTTTGTTCAGGTCTTCGATCTTCAAGCCGACGTATCGACGTAGCCGACCGCTTGACCGGCGCACCGAACCGCGCCTTGGGTGGCCCACCAGCCTGGCGTGCGAGTGCAGTGCTGGGCTTTCAAGCAGGGGAAACGGCCAAGCTGAAGCCACTACTGGGGTGTGCAGGTTATTTGCTTCTTAATAACACAATTGGCACTTGCCAAGATGCTGCAGGTTCTCTTGAATCAATTTGGAATAGTAATTGTATACAGGGTCCTCAGTTCTATAGGTAACTCACTACTTACAGGGTCCTCAGTTCTCACTATAAACTTGAAGTATCTCAGTCAGCGGAGGTGAACTCATGCCAAAAGGCTCGCCTGTCCCTGGTCCGATGGTTGGAAATTAGGTCCATTTAAGCTAGCAGCAAACTCGAGTTGTTGTGAGGACCTCCAGCCTGCTCCATAATGAATCTCAAGGCTCTCAAGGCTCAATTTTGCTTCAGATGTCCAAATCAAACCGGACATATGGAAATGAGAACCGAGCAGGGACACATACCACACTCGAGAACACACACCCATATATCCGGACATACCCCCGAACCGCAGCTTCGCTTTTCCGGGTTCCTTTCTTTTTCCGGGGCTCGTTTCTCTCCTCTTCCCCCCCCCCCTGCACAGTCCTCCCGTCCCGTCCGTCATCCCCTTCCTCGGGTCGGTCGCGCAGAAGCCTCGCCTCGAAGAGCGCATGGAGCTTCTGCCAGGCGGTGTCCGGCAGGACACGGAAGTCTCCCTATGGGAGGCTCGTTCAACGACCCGAACTACGGGCATGGTGGCATCGGGTTTTCTGCACGGAAGAGCGTTTTGGGAAAAGGAGACTTGTTGGTTTTGACCACCAAGGAGCCATCTGAAGTCACTTTTCGTTCACTTCCCATGAAGTGTAGCAGGGGTTGGTGAAGGAAAGCGCAAGTTGTGGTCCCAGTGGGAAAGCTTCAAATCTGTCTGTCATTCCTCAGTAGAAGGTCACCACGTATTTCGTATTTGACAATAGTTGATCCGACCACCACGCCTTTTGTTTCTCAGAGCTTTTTGTGTCCAGTGGATGGATATGGATGGATGCAAACTCTAGGGGTTGTTGAGGTTCTTGCGGATGTGTCATAGGCTCTATATGGCTCTATAGGTTGCATCTGAGCAGCAAGCAGCTGCCATTTCTTGGGCATCACGTCGACAGGGGTCACCGGTTTGTTGGGGGGGTTGGGCCACCCAGTGGGGCACCGGTTCTGTTACGTCCAAACCTTCTGCGGCCCAAGAAGCATATGGGTTCGGTCTTGGTCCTTTGGCCTTCTCCTGCCCGCGGCGGTCTGCGGATGAACGAAGACTAGACGTGTGGCGGTCGGTTGCTTTCAGTTGACGTGAGTGCCTGGGTTGCTGTTGTAAGGCTTGGGAGATTGGAAAGTGGAACTTTGGAAAATCCTCTCTTTTACACTTCTTCACTCCAGCTTCAATTTGCAGTGGCCTACAAAAAAACACAATGTGAAGAAAAGAAAGCACAATATTAGCCTTTCGGCACCTTACGTTGTTACACCCACAGAACTGGAAGCGCCAATCTGCTCAAACTTGGCCATGCGAATGCTGATTAACATGTTCAAAGCAGCAAGAGCGGTTACCGGGTACGTTTGATTTTGCTGCTTTGGGTTGCAGCTCTATGGTGTTCATCCTCCACTGCCCACTCCCTCTCTCAGATTCCTGCGAATTGCTTACTAAACTAAACTAAACTAAACCATATAAGCTCAGTTCCCACCAGAAATCGTCATGTTGCAGACCAAAAGCCAAGCCCAAAATTGAGGTCTTGAACCATTCTCAACCTGCCACGTTCCACCTGGGCCGAACCAGGTGCTCCGGCCTTGCTGATGTCGACGCCCACGGTGGTTCCCTGCAGGGTGGTGAGTTCACAACGGGGGGGGTCGAGTCTAACACGTGGGAATTCCCACGATGTAGTCTCCGCAGCCTCGCCTGGAACCCGTTGACTTTATCTTGTACTTCTTGCTGCCTCAGCTGATCAAGCACCTTGAGGTATCATCTGCAGTGACAGGTTCCTCTCACCATGTCCGGTGATCATCAAACTGCAAGCGAACAATGCTTCATACAAGAACAACAACGACGACGACGACAATGACCACCACCACCACCACCACCAACAACAGCAGCAACAAACAACAAAAAACAACAACCAACAAATCATCAACAACAACAACAACCAACAAATCATGGAAACCACAAACATCCACAAACTCATAAACCATTCAAGCTAGTTTCCATACCACACTGGCAGTGTCTTTTTTTAACGGGGAGTGTCAGTTCCACTGGCCACTGGTCACTGGTTGGTCCTTTTCTGGCATGTTGCACCAACCAAACCTCAAATTGTGGGCCTGGTCGTGTGGAGAAGAAGAATGTCCATAATGTGCCATTCTTGCTTTCGCACAGTAGATTCCAATGCCTTGCACTTCAGGAGGCACTGCCTTCCAGGCCCTCACAGATTGCCAACACCCTTCATGCTAACCTTCAACAGGCCAATGACCCCAAAACCAAGAATCCACTCCCAGAGTCTAGAGTCTAGAGCTTCATTCAGCAAGTAAGTATGGACATCTGGAATCATCTGGTCTTTCAGCATGTCCCAGGATGGCGCCCCCTGCGCGCGCTTGATCCTAGGGGAACCTCCCAATCCACTCCATCCATCTCAGGAGCATCTCACCACTTTGGGAGCCACCCATCGCACGGGGCCCGTCACGTGTGGAACGTCGACCAGTTGACCGAAAGTGTGGGGGGGCACTGCTGAGACCGGGCACCGCTGGGGAGGAGAAACGCGACCAACACGAGACAGGAAGACCAGGAATGAAGAAGCCCGTGAGAGGATCACTCCACGAAATGACTAAGCTGTTTTTCATGATGAGACATTCATCATGCTTTTGTGCTGTAGGAATCGTCAAGACGGTGATCCTGAAGAAGCATTCCCTCAATCAGAGCCGCTCGGTGTCGCGACTCGCCTCGCGTGATGCTCGGTTGCTCAGCCAGTTGACCTTCACCCTTCAAAGTGACCACGCACTCTGAGCCCAGCGAGCGAAGAAAAGCGGCGCCGAACCCGTGGCATGCTGTTCAGCTGCATTTTCCTGGGTCACCTAGTGTTTTCAACACACGAGCAACGCTCTGGCTTGTCAATAGTAATAAAAAAACAACACCGGACCCATAGTTACTTAACCCAACCTGCGGCATGATGATCGTCCCGGCAATCCAATGTTAGGTGAGGTAAAGGATGCCCATCCCCCCAGGCGAACAACGACAGCATCAAAATAACATAGTTCAACAAACATGAAGGCGCACAATATGACTTTGCATTGCATTTGCTGCTGGGACATTCTCCATGCTGCTATAGCCTATAGCTTTTCAGTTTCACATGTTGCAATCGCTTTCCTTGGCGTATACTTGCCTCACGGTCCAAAAAACACATGCGAACTTTCGACTTTGACCAGTGCCCTACGGCCCCGCGGTGTGGGTTCCTTTTAAATCTTTTAAGGGACACTGGCATGTGTCTGCATCAGAACAGGGAGAACCCTGAGTTTGAGTTGATTCTTCCTTTCCCCCCAAATCCAAATGGAGCGTCTCTGGGGGGAGGAGGTCAAGTTCCAAGACTCAAAGGCCGACCCAAGGCCTCAATACTCAGAAGTGCGATGTAATTACTTGGACATGTATGGACCATCCCATCCCATCAACCTGAGTCATTGCTCTGGGTCTGTTGGATATGCACCGGTGTGTGCCACCTCGGCCCAGCTGGCCACATCTGTCCCCCTCTGAGGCGTGCCGACGCGCAGCTGCTCAGTGCTCGGGCGCTCGGCATGCGCGAAGTGCCCCAAGTCCCACCTGGCGACCCCAACCCGCCACCGGCGAGCCAAGGGGGGGCCGACCGGACCGGAGTCGATCCTGTCAAGCTGACTCCTCCTGCTGGGTCCGTGAAGCATTCAAGGTCTTGAATGAGTGCCTTTATAGCGTGAGGAATCTCACCTTCCAAACTGTACGATGATAAATCCGTTCAGTTTGACGCCATGACCTTAAGGTCCAAAACCCAGCGTCAGGTGCTTTTGCCAGACTTGCTCCCCATCACTCCATCATAGATTTTTTGTGCCTCACGGCGTGAAGAGAATCAGGTCAGGGTGTCTCATAGTCGTTGCGGACATCCAGGACTTTGCCAGGTCTCAGCCGGGTGGACGGGGGCCTCCAAGGATGGCCTCCAAGAAATGGCTTTGGGGCACCGTTGAGCTCTCCAAAAATTGATCTGGAAATAAACAAATGAAATTTGGGCACCTGTTGGTGTTTAATGCCATGAATGATGGTGGTGGCTAGCCAACCCAAACAATACCAAACAGAACTTACTTGGCACAGGCAAACCTATACTTATTCTCTCAGCTTCGGGCTCTCCCATCGACAAGCCTCTGCAGTGGCCGTCAGTGAGAGGAAAGCATTTGAAAGCATCACAGAAAGCAAACAAAGACATTTTTAAGCATAGGCCCCTCCGCCTCTACACCTCTTTTCTTGTCCTAAGCAAGGAAGGGTGATACAAAGCTGCTGTAAAGGTGCAAAGAAAGCCTCCTTGGTGGATTCGTGAAGAGAAACACCAGCCGGAGACTCACCCTGTCCGGCTCCAACCTTGCAGCTTCCGGCGCCACTCTTCTGGCTCCAAATCCTCCAATGGCCATGAAAGCGAACTACCGGACGTGACCAAGGGCGCTCAAGCAGTCGTGACACTTGGGGGAGCAAACGTCAAACAAATGCTTGTTGGTGTTGCAACCGCTGAAGAGCAAACTTCAAAAGCTGAAGAGCATTTCCATACCCTTTTCTGTCCAAGACCTCTTCCAAATTTCCACCCCCTTGAGGAAGGGTAGATATGGGCCATGTAACTAGGAAGGGTTTGTATCCCATGATCACTAACAAGTAGGCGGACTGGAAAGCTTGAACAGCCGAGGCTACCGTCAGGTCCGAAAAACCACTTGTGGGGATCTGAGACCCCAGGTCTCCCCCAGCCAGGACGGGTAACCTATAAGTCTGTTCTCTCCAGCCGGAAGGGGATCATGGCCCTTGAGGATTGACATCTTCTGATTCCTTCCTCGGTGAGGATCGGCCTAAGCACGAACCGCGAGTGTGGGCGTCCTCGCCGCGGTCGGTCATGTCCACCTGCTCCGCGAGCCTGGCGAGCCAGAGTTGGTGCCGAAGGTCTTTCAGGACCTAAAGAGTACCTGGGCCCTTCACAGGCCTACCTGGACCCGACTTCAAGTACCTTAGACAATGGGACATGACCCCATAATAAACAGGTCCTTGTACCCATTTTCCGAGGTACGAACTGAGACTCCAGGCTCCATGTGACCGAAGATTCTGGGATCTCCAAAAAGTCGTAGCAAATCACCACTGGTCCGGGGAACGGCTCCAATAGGTACATTTGTATTGCGAAGCACCGTGCGAACCTAATAACAACCCCCGTGTCCACAGTTTTTGTTGAAATCCATTTGCGTTCCACGAACTCTAAAAAAACGATCCAATATTACTGTAACATAAGATTCAATGACTGAATGTAAGCGAATGTAAGCATAAATTTGTCTGACTGCCGTCATCATTTCTTCTAACTCGTCTCCAAACAAAAGCCACACCAGGGCTTTTAATGCGTGTTTCTTCCAGGAACCCTCCGGCTTTCGCCTTTCGTCTGTCTCGTCCGGTGCACCGAGAACGGAGGACCGGGCACCGGGCGACTCAGACAGGCCGGTGATGCTCCGGGTGCAATGAGACCAACTGCTTGGCCTTGGGACGCGTGTTTTCTTTCAAAAGAACCCGAACCGGAAGCTAACGGGAGGAAGACCGGCGCGGGGGAGTTCGGGGTGGTTCAGTATGGGTTGATGTTTTACTTGGTGGTATCCATTGGTATCCCCTCCAGTGAATAAATCAAAAGAAACGACAAATGGGTACACATGGTAAAATTCGGTGAACTGGAGGGTTTTGGATGGCGGGGGCTATTCCGTGCATGCTTTTTGTGTGTGGGTTCTACTACTTAGCTCCGTCATTTCACATCATTTCACCACACCCTACTCCAGTTGTCTCCAGGGTGTTCCTGATTGACAGTTCTGCCGCTCTGTCATACCCACCAGTCCCCGGTAGTTTGGAAAAAAGGACGTCTTTTGGCCGAGGTTTTGGATGGTTTTGCGAACTTCGGAGGTTGTGTTTCATGGAAGGCTCATTCCGTGATGTCCAGTGTATACCTGCCATTGTGAGCACGTCATGCCCTGGAGCTCATGAACCAAGAGGTATATCAAGCTCCCTTCATATTCATATCCACTGCTGGTCTGTGTGCCTTGCCATGGAAGACCACACACGAACACCATCTAAAGTAAAACAGGCGGCTGACCAAATCTTGTTCAGCAGTTGTCATGCACCCCGTGCTTGATCAAAAAAATAACAATAATATCTGTCTATATATCTGGTCCAAAAGTAAGTGCAACAGTGTAACAAGTAAAAACAACGGAAATAACAAGTTAACCTGAAATCAGATTGGACCCTTCAACTATAACCAATGACGAGTTCTCTCCCTTTTCTGCACTTTGCCAATTTGCCTTCCTTCTGATCTATCGACCTCCCACGATGTGCCACGGAACTCTTCCCGCCCGGAACTCGTTTCCCCCACCCCAAAGCCCCACCACCGGAAACGCGCGTTCTCTCGTGTCGCCTTGACTCTCAGTCTCGGAAAGGCCGGTTCCGGCACCTCGGAAGAAGCGGCAGCACAGCGGTCGGAGCGAGCTGAACCAACCGTTCGGTGCCAGGGGAAACATCTGATGATTTGAGCTCTATAGGTGTTTTTAACAGAGAATAGCAGGCAAGAAGGACAATATGTTGGAATCAACAAAGAAACCAAACATAACAAAAGCAAAGAACATAAAACATGGTCTTGATGATTGTTAGGCAGTGGATGACTCGCCAATCAACGGAGGTCCGAGGTCAGGATGCCTTCGAATCAGGCTGCGGGCAGACCTCTTTTTTCAAGCAAGGTCGAAAAACAGTGCGGCGTGCCAACACGGCGCGAGAATCTCAAGCACTAGTTGCCTACTTTGCCGGAATCTTTGACGGAAGCAGCTGCTTCCTTTCCTCTGCCTCCTCCTCGATGGCTTGACGTGACTTGCCGTAAAGCACTCCTCCCAAGATGGTGAGGCTAGCGCCCACGATCTGCAGTGGTGTCAGTGTCTTGGAGTGCATGCCAAAGGCCTCGATGCCGATGATCACAAACTTGTTGGCATTGATCATGACCAAGAAGCTCGTTGCACTGATGAGGCTTTGAGCCCAAATGCTGGTGTAGCTGATGGCCAAGCCAATCACACAGCTCATCGCAATGAAGAACTGATCCCAACGCGTCAACTTGGACACAGCCAATGGCAAAGAAGAGATTTCACCACTGGCCCAAATGGCGAGGCCAACTGGAAGCAGTCCTCAGATTTGTACAAATTTTGCGCCTCTATGCAATCCAACAGCAGAACAGTTTCTTCCTAAAGAATATCATACTTTAGTATACTTTAGTCACTTCAGTAAAAATGCACCCAAAAAGAAAACAAACCGATCCCTACAGTAGAATTTCACCCAAAGATTCCAACCAAGTTGTTGATCAAGGTGATGCCAGCTTTGGAAATATCCACAGGGCATTGCTCCTTTGAAAGTAAAAGCCTTTGAAGCAATCGATCCACCACTGCGATGGCACTGTTCAGCATGACCCAGCCAATGCCCTGCCAGTTGTCCATGGGAAGTTGCCACACATACATCATGGCGCCCATCATCATCAGGAGAATGGATCCCAACATGTACTTACCTGGGTTCAAAGGATTTGAGGGCGAATACGCCACTGGTTGATCTTTGATTTAAGGAAGGTCTAGCATTCTCAGTTGGGGATAAGTGGAAGAGAAAAACATAGAAGAACTCCAAGTGGTCTTGCTTCGTTGCTGATCTGCAAGGGTTCCGGGTAGAAGCGTTCGAAGACCAAGGTCATCAAAGGCGAGGTGTTGCGGAGCACAATCACCAAAGTCATCGGGGCAGTCTTCAAGGCCAGGATGGACGTCAGGAGCATTCCACAGTAGAAGGGCACGACCATGCACCAGCGGAGCAGGTCACGCGTGGATCCTACGTGGATGTAGGGGAAGCCAAAGACTCCCAAGCAGGCGGCCGAGAAAAAGAGCTGGGCCCATACCAGGCAGCACTCCAAGGGGAAGTTCTGAATGGCCAGCTTGTTGAACAAAAGCATCCCCACCGAAGCGAAGCAGTAGGATGAAGTGGCGAGGATGGTCTGCATGTGTTCGGTGGACGTCATCTCGGAGAGGGCGTCTTCCTTTTCGCTAGTCAAATACGAAGATTGGCGTGGTATAGCGTATAGGGCGTTGCTGGGAGCCCACCACAGCGGTTTCAGCATCATTCAACAAGCCAAGACTCCCTTCAAGTACATTCCACACATGCACACACCCAGTGAGGGGAAGATCAGATCTTTGCTGGAAACCGAAGAACATGATTTGAACTGTAACCATCTACTGTAGACTCAATTGATTAATAGCTCGATACCCCAAGCCCCTTCAGAGGCCAAAATAGAGAGTTTTTACAATCCATGTCTTGGGGGGAGCTGATTCATCTAAAATCTTACAGATCCTCCAAAAGGCCTGCATTACACTGTGGATGTGTCCTTAGCACCCATTTTCGTTGCTGATCTCCAAGAAAAAATACTTTCTGAGCCTCCCGACCGGATCGATCTTGCAAACCAGTGGTCCTGCTGCACAGCCGGTGGTGTGAACACCACACCGGCTGTGGTGTTCCATGGTGTTCTCTCCCTTTCCCAGTGGATCGCAGCTTGTTAGGTAATGACATCTGATCCCAAACAACACATATTGTGAGCTTAAATGGTGAAGATCCTTCTGGCGACTGTTTGCATTGGGACATTGGATTTCCACCGAGACCTTGCAGGTGGACACCGAGGCTTTTTCTTGACGTGTCTATCTCTTCCTGGAGTGCCACCTCAATGGACCCACCTGCACCGGATAGCTTTCTATGGTCTTTTTTGGGGTTCTACATGTTCCTCTGAATCCGGGTCAGACCGGGCACTTCTCCATGGATCCCTCCCCACTCGGTCGAACTCCGCCTCGACAGGTGCGGAAGCGTCTGGCCTGCAGTCTGTCCGACGGTTGCCCAAACGCACGGGAAGGGTCTGACCGTCTGACCCGATTGAAATCTCTTTTTGCAGGCCCCCAGGACAACGCAAAAGCTACAAATCCATACAAATCCAACTTTCAAGTCAAGATGTTTGGCATGAAAACTCGGGAAATGATCTTGGAAATCAAACAAACTCTCAGGTGAGGGGTGACCTTGGGAGTGTTCCAGGGCGCAATTACCCCACTTGGTGTGTGTTGCAGTCGTCGTAGAGGTCATGTGCTTGGCCGAATCTGTCGGTTTGAGGTTTGCAAAGTGCACCGGTCGCCAGGTGTGCCGGTCGCCTGGAATCCCAGAAGACCCTGAGGTGACCATGTCGAACACCTCGTCGTGGGAATGCACGTGCCGGGTTGAAACATCTGAATGATCACTCAGCGATGAGCTCGTAAGGCGATTGGGCTGAAGTCAAGTATTGGTCGTTGCCCGGGGTAGAAATCAAAGCTACATTACCCTGTTTCTGCGAAAACGCTTGCCTTCTTCCACCTTCCCCGAATCCATTTTTCACGTTGCTCCTAAGTTGCCCACGACAAAGTCTGCGTACCTGGTTCACGCGCGGGTCGCGGCAGCCTTCTTCATCACAGGAGGGTCCCAAGTGAGGGGGAACCCCCGTGTTTTCAGCTGTGAGACAGGCGGATGCCCATGGCATGTGATGAAGGCTAGCCTGTTACCCACATCCCTCGAGGCGTTTGCCCATGAGTTCCAGCTGTAGTAGTGTCCAGACCATAATAACCCTCAAGATCCTTCAAGCCCATAAAATATCAATGTATGTTGGGTCTATCCTATTCCCTTTAGCAGTGGATGATGATGGTTACTAAAGGCCTTTCTTTAAAATAGTGATAATTGTCTACTGACTGTTGCAGGTATTTACAGGTAATAGGCATAGGACAAACCCAACATATATGCCTGCACTTTTGCAGTCTCATCATGTCTCATCCACCGCGGGTCTTTCGTCGAGCTTTCTACGCATCAATGAACATGAACTTCTATGAGCACAAGCTATTTGCACTTCCGAGTTGTTCTGGAAAACTCTTGCTCAAAAAGGTCAACACCAAATACCACTAGGAGTGCAAGCACTAGCGCCTCCAAGTTGCTCCGTTACACTAGCCAATTGTACTCCAAAGGTACACGCCGCACTCACCCCAGCAGTGTTGTGGTCCGCACCTCTCACAGTCCTCTGTCTTCCCACTGATCTGGACGTTCAAACCTCTGCTGGAGACCTTGACAAAAACTGACACCGGGGGCCTCTTCGATGGATGTGTAGCTCGTTGAGCGTCTTCAAAGGGCGTCCATTTAAACAACAGTTTGCGAGCGCTGCTTGCCCTTGGTGCTGTCAGTCGAAGTTCTTCTTTTCTTGACTAGCTGCCTTCCAAAAAAACACCTGAAGCACACTGTGACACCAGTACCAGAACTTCCCCGGTGGTGTTGGGGACTTTTTGCCCAGCAAGTTCGACAAAAACAACCTATACATAGCGGTCCGTCAGCCGCAACACAACTTCAAAAATTATGGAAGTGAATATTTTCCGAATCGAGAACGTACCAAACATGAACGGATCAGGACCCACCAATAATCACACGTTATAGTCACACCAAATAAGATCCCAAAGTCGGGAATCCCTCTATATCCCTCTTGCAAGTGCATTAATTAGACATAGTTTCTATATATGTGTCTTTCTATCTGCTCTCCCCGTGGTTGGCCATCCGAAATGCTAAACATTAGCACTCCTCACACTGCGCCGCAGCGTCCCCCTGAGCCAGTGGCCCACACGCGTCCCAGCAAGCCACGGGACCTCCCAAGTTCTCGACCGACGTGGCAACTGATGTGGCCGGCCACTTGGATGAATAGATGACTCGAACCCCGCCATTTTGGATTATACAAATCGGAGTGAATGACGCGCAAGTCACAGTACTACTGTTAACTCTTGATGAAGATAACCCCCCGCACGACGTGAAGTAGAAGGGCTTTTCAGGCTTGGGGGGGTTGGACATATAAGCAAGAGTCTCTAGATTAGAGCAAGTCGAAGTAAATTACACTCTGAAACAATCATGGCCAGCGGATGGCATGGCCTTGCAAACACAGTTTTTCGATTGCAGAACAGGGGATTGTCCACTTCCGTGTTTGTCAAAGGGAGGGTAGTACATACAACAGCCTCAGGCAATCCCAAACACACATTCTGCTGCCTTGTAAAATCGAACGCCATCGTGAGCTCTCCCGGTTACCGAGATGTTGTTGAGAGAATTCCCTTGAGACCTCTTAATGTTTCAGTCTGATCTGGAAACTATATCTGTATATATACTCCAAACGCACCTGGCCTGCACCAAGCTTTGTGTTGCAAGGCCTCTTCCTGTGGCGCCTTGACCTTCCGTGGCAAAGTGTTGCACTCACGCGAAAAGGTCCGCCAACTCAGAATGTTACGGAACCGCCTAACTTCTGCACATCTTCCCAGAAATACATGGGCAAACAAAATACCCCGGAAGCAAGCACAGCTGGCCAAATCTATCGTCGGTGTGCTCTTTTATCTTTCCAATCTTGTCACTGCCATGAACAAAAAACAAGTCTTCCTGGGTCCTTTGGATTGAGGTGTTTTCAGGATCCAAAAACAACCGTCAACAACAGTCATCGACCTAAAGTTCCAAAGCTGCGCTAGCTGCGCAGCTTGGGATCGTTCAGCCATAGGAACAATCAGAATGATCCCAACCCAGGGGACTTGTAGAGCTCCAACGGTGGTTCTCTAAACCTTCTTGAACAACAAGCTCAAGGAGTCACAAGTCGGGGTGGTTTTCAGTCCCATCCAGTGAGTGGATAAGGGGCAACCTATCCTTTGTGACTCCTGTTTTCTTGATTTGTCCTGTTCCAACTTTGGACCTTTCCCGCTCACTCAAGTCCTGGGTCCCACGCAGGGTGGACCAGATAGAAGGCCAAGACCTAGAGACAATCCAATAGAATTTCTCCAGTCCGGATCAAGCTGATACAAGAAGTACATTGCTCCAAAGCTCTTCACCCAACACCCGCACATCTTGCGTTGCAGTCAAATTGTCATCTGCCATATGCGGTGCAGTATGCGGTGCCTCCTCCATAGAAGCATGGTACAGGGCCCGGGTGCTCTCAGCGCTGCAAGATGGGATGGTCCACATGATATATGGTAAAAATATATATGGTATATAGTGCCATAGACAGCTATAGTGGGCCCTCAACTCACGTCCAGTGATCGAAACCGTTTGGATCTGACGGCTCGGATCTTGAACCAATAACGAGCCAAGGCGTGTGGATTGGACCATCCCTCAACGAAACATCCAAAAGGCAAAACAAACATTTGCCCGATTGCCCCTATGAGTCCACTGGATTACCGATTGCCCCTCCATTAGGGAAACAATCCAAGGTAGCACGGGCCGTCAATTTTTTTCGCGAGGCGGCAAGCGCGTGCAAGCGCGTCTGCTCAAAGGTCGTGGGCGAAGCGGCAGCGATCGTGGGGGCAAAGTCTTCCTTGCTTCACATACCTGGCAGAGCGAGCCGATTTGGGCGGAAAACACTCCCTGCTTGACATTAAGGCCAAACCCTCTGATCGTCTATGTAGTTAATGCATTCACTTGCTTTCTTGGGGAGTAAAACAGTAAAACACATGAAATCCTCAAAGGCAGCAGTCATATGCTGTAAATAGGTACCTCATCTCAAAGATGGCTGACGCCAAGGGACATGCAGGGAGTCGACTTGTGATGCTGCGACTTCTCCGTTTTCCTCGGCGGTTCTGCGAATTTCTCAGCTCCGCAAGTTCTCCCCGTGGATGATGGAATTGTTTGGACCCACCGGTCTTTTGGTCTTTCCAAACAAAGGAGCAGCTCTTTTTGGCGAAATCATGGTCTTTCCCCTAATCATCCGCAAACTGCCAGTTCAAAAACGCCGGGTCCACGCGCGGTGATTGGGAAGGGACGCAGATCTGCCTGTTATATAGATAGTGAGGGAGGTGTGAGTTGGACTGTAAGATGTGGTGCTGATCCGCCTCACCAACCCTGCTTGTAATCATTTGATATCTGCAGCGTCTGATTCAAGGGTCCCTTCTGCTGCCACGACACTGACTTGCCTGCGACCTGCGAATCGGGAACACTGGGAAAAGGCAAGGGCAACGACACGTAGATCAGTTGAGTGACTCGTTTTCCCCACACCAAATAGTGACGCTGGCCTGTGGTCGGGTGCACGAAATGCAAGGGGACCCTGGACTATCATCTCAGGTTGTTGTTTGGGGTACCCAACATCTGCCGACCAGTTGAGAACCCTCGAAAAGACCCGTGCTGTAATATATAGCCGTTGAAAGAGGGAGATGAGATGTCCATATCCTGCTGCCAGCTTCAAGGACTGCATTGTTATAACGCGGAACCAAACATAGTCAATCACGTTAACTGTGGATGATGTAATTACCAACCCCAAATAGAGATGTCTTACCATCCCATAGTCAATCACGTTAACTGTGGATGATGTAATATAACCAACCCCAAATAGAGATGTCTTACCATGTCTTACCATCCAGGCAAAAACAATTACAATGTTCACCAACGGTCAACATGAAGATGGCTGGGCATTTTAAATGATGGCCAACGGTTGACCGACAGATTACCATGTCTTCCTCTAAAACATCACAAAAACGCACTGCGCTCATCCGTTGATCGGCTGGGCTTTTTTCACAGAAAGACCGAGCAGTCTGATCCTGGATCCACTCCACCACCCCGTGCGGATCCGACGCCTTTTCAAGGAATGTTCCTTGATGTTCCTGGGTGCCAGGGTCTCTGAGCCAGGACACCCTCCTGAAGGGGTGGGTGCTCTGGATTCTGGATGGTGCAAAAACATCCCGCGCCCAAATCAGGTTGCAAAGCAATGGACGGAATGACTCCCCATCACCCCGAAAAAGGACATTGGTGTTCACATGTGTTCACACTTGATTCCGGGTAGTGTCAGCCCCTTTGGCTTGGGATCTGAGCAGCAGGGGCACTCCACTGCAGGCTCCCTGAATCAAAGAACAAACCATTCCTGCAATTCAAAACAGCACAGGTACTCTTCACATCTGTAATGATCTGTTTGACGGGGAGGCTGCACACATTTTCCTGGGCTTCGATCCGGGATGTTTGAAACCACTTCTTGGCCAAGCTTCTTCAGCTTCAGCTTCAGCTTCTCTTTGGAGGTCAGTGGCCGCCCCTTCTCGCGGGATTGCCTCTCCTGTCGGCGAGGTCGACGGACATCGGTGGACATCGGTGCCGCTCAGGACCCGGGGAAAGTCCGCTGAAGGCCATTTTTCAGCTGGCGCAACAGCAATTATGCAACGTGACTCGAGGCCAACATCTAAAAGTGCTCAATTGTATGTTGGACGGTCTGCAATCAATGATATTATATAAGTACATCTCAGAGTCTCAGAAGGCCTTAGGGGACATGAGGCGGTTGAAGCTCGGATCTTATGCCGAGCACCCAAAAACTTCGATCTCATCCACGGTGGCAATATTGGCCTCAGCCAGGTACGACAAGTGGCCACCCGTGCCAGATCCATTGTAGCTGTATCCGATCGAGAACTGTCCCCTTGCCTGATTGCCGTGTGTGACCAAACGCAAATCATGTCCCCCGAGTCCCCCGCCGAAGGTCGGCAAATAAAATGCATCACAGTAGATGCCGTGCTGGTGATTCTGGAAAATGCGGTGCAGTGACGGCGTGGCATTGGGCCCACAGAGGCGGAACAAAAAGGCATTGTCACATCTCATGTAGGATCCACCGCTAGACCACTCTGCATCGGTGTAGCCACCGAAGATGTAGCCTCCAGTGCTGCGAGCGATCACAACCGTCGGCCCCTTGTTGTCACACTTCTGATGAAAATTTGCCGCTGCAAAGCCGTCTTGTGTGGCCTGAGTCGCTCATCCGTGAGGGAGTTTGACAAGACCATGGCCCTCTGCCTGTTCAACACAAACATGAGAAACTTGTAGGTCATCACAAAATCCTCCGGCTGCATGCGAAAGCTCATGCCATCAGAAGCCTCCTAGGTCCTGCCCTTAGGCCCTAAGCAGATTAGTGGTACCAAGGCTCCCATGACCTATGCACAAGTTGAAAGTTCCGACGCAGGGTCAAACTGAATAGTCACGATCAAAAGATATCAAAAGCAAGAAGAATCCAAGCTGGGGAAGTGGCAGGTTTACACCTCTCATTCGTTCCAAGAGGCTCGGTAGAGCAACTTCAGCTTCTTGAGGGGCAGCCAGTCCAACAACAGTTGCTGCTTCTCCAGGTCAATGACCAGTTGAGTGTCCACGAGGCTCTCTGACAGCTTCATGGCTTCCAAGTTCAAGTATTCCGTAAAGCGGTTCCATGCACCAATCTTAGGGGCTGGGATTTGCGGAGGAAATTCGCGGCCCAGGAGGCTTTTGAGCCTCAAGTGCAGCATAAGCAGCTTGAAAAGCTCAGGGTCTTCGTCGAAGAACACTTCTCCGTCCACCATCTCATCACGTTGCATGGTCCAGGCCTGCTTGGCATGCTACAAACAGTTGCATGATGTTGCACTGCACTATGTATACGGGCGAACTGAGACTTGGACGGGGTGTCAAGTGATCGTACGAGATATTTCTTGAAACAATTAGCGGCTGATGATAGCTGATGGCAGATCAATTCAATCCAATGTCATCTGAGGGACCTAATTCAACGCATCAGACTCGATACCAAGGCCAAGGTAGCTTACATCTATGTCGCTGAGGTTGCTCAGTAGCGATGACCACAATTCTTTAGACCTTGAGGCGATATGCCTCTTTAAAGCCACCAACAACAGTTGTCCCGAAGGCCTCCAAGGCCTAGGGCAATTCCGCAATGTGCAGTGTAGGTGCTCTGAAAACTCCAACCCCTTTCCCTGGTCTACTCGGTCTACTCAACAACCAATGTAGACGTTGCACTGTGCATGCCATATCTTTGCAGGCCCCAGCCTCTCCAAATTTTGCTGCCAACTGAGAGTCCTTTTCAAAGAGCAAGGTCGACCGAAAGGTCTCCTGGTCCGGGAGGACAAGGCTTGAGCGCCTACACTTTGACCCTACCGGTTACCAACACGGTTGGTTACCAACAGGGTTGCTCATCTTCCGGCTGATCTCTAATGCAGATCTCCATATGTCTCCGTGATGGGCGGCAATGTTACGTTGATAAGCAGTGACACATGCCTCTTAAAATTCAGAGCTGGCGCCGCTTGGAGGGAAGTTACGACCCAGTGTGTCTCTCTCTCTCTCTCGAATTCAAGCCCCTTGCTGGTAGAATTTGGTAGAAAACTCGGAAAAAGCTTATATATGAGCCCCCGTCTCCAGAACCACTCCGCTCACATTCAGCCGGATGATGTCCGCTCCACCGTGGCCCAAGTCGCCGGAACGGCCCAGAAACTGCCTCATGAAGTCCACCTCGTCTGGTCTCAGAAACCCAAACCGGTTAAACCAAAATTCAAGTTTAAGTATAAAATAGTATCTAATATATGTTAATACATGTTAATACTATAGTCGTTTCAACCAAAATTCATCGTTTGTCTAATTGCCCATGCCTTCCAGTTTGTTGAAACGACTATAGTCTTGGATCCTATGTTTCGCTCGAATGACAATGAACGTATTGGTCACCCCCTGGGAACTACCCTGGGATTATCCCATTTTTGGCATTCGGAACATCAGCTCATCAGCATTCATCAAGGCAACTTCCACATTGTTTGGGGTGTGCAAGAAAAATCACGGTGCAAGTGATGCCAGCCATCGTAAAAACTGGCCGCCCACCTCAACGTCCGTGGCCTTGTGCTGCGCCTCCAGCAGCCTGTTTTGCAGAAAAGTCTTGCACCCGTAGTCAAGAGCCGCCTGAGTGACAGCCACCGCCTTTTCAACAAGACCAGCATGGGATTCATCCATCTGCTGCTTGCCCTCAGTGATGGTAGAGCCCAAAGCCTCTCGCAAACTCTTGAGTCTTTCTGAGATAACTTTCTCTGCCTCTTCCGTGGCTTTCTTGCGCTCACCCTCCAAATCATCACGCGAACACGGGAGCCGGCACAAGTCCAAGAATCCCGGGCGAAACTCTTCCGGCAAGGACTTCACGGGCGGCTCCGTTTGAGCTGCTCCCGGAGGAGTGCGCTTGACATCAACCAGCCAAGATAGCAAAGCCCTGAACTGTTGCGGGTCCAAGTCAAGGAAGAACCTGCCGCTCTTGTCCTTGGGCATCACCTTATCCCAACGGCCCCCAAACATGTGCGAAAGTCGTGACCCTTCGATGGCTGTGAGGGTATCTCTCCTGCAGGGTAGACACCAAAACATCACTCGAAGCACCAAGGGCATTGAGGCCTGCATCTGGAAGAAAAGGAAAATAAGGAGGTATTGAAAGTAGTCTTGTTGTTACTGTATCACATCAATTGTGCCATCTTACCTCATCATCATATCAAAGCAATCAGTTTGGGACTTAAACCTTCAGGTCATCGATCAGGTTCGCTATACTTGTTGATAGCCACTCCCTCCTGGTTTGAAACGCACTATCGCCGCCCACGTTGAGCTTCAACACGTCGGAGCCTTTGGCCTTTCGATCCTCCGAGGATGACAATTTCAGGCGCTCCTCGAACCTGGGATGAAGACCGACGAACGGCCCCTCTTCATGTAACAACCATGTGAAAATGTGTGAAACCATCTGGTACCCCTCGCACACCCTTCCAAATAGTTATCCAATTCTAGAGGAACGATCACGAGGTCGTCCAATTTAAAACAAAACTGTTCCGCACCCTGTAATGCCACACAGCCTTTGGTGTAGAAAAGCCAGGGGAGAAAGGTCATTTCTGCAAAGGCAATCTTGCCAACCTTGCCCTGGGCACGGTGGGCTGTAGCCGGTTGGAAAAACAGGCAGGCCAAAAACATTAAAAACACCTATACCAGGCTCGAAGATGTTGACTTCGAATGATTTATATAGGTTCTGTTGATTCCTCTTACGTCTAGGCTGAGGGAAACTTGGAACTACCAGGTTCGATCTTGACAGGAGACAGGGCGAAGATCCAAAAACATGTTCACTTCATCATCTCATCCCAAAAGCAATGGTAACCTCAGTCTAGAAAGCAGGAAAGCAGGACGGCTACGTTGAACCGTTTCAGCAGTCGAGGTTGACCTACCTACCCCGCTTGTTTCTACTAAAGTTTTAACCCATCCAAAATGCTCCAACAAACGTCCAGCAACTGAAAGCACTTCTTCTAGGTCACTTGCCCAAGCTCTGGAGACACGCCTCCCCAAGCCAATCCATGACAGGTCCAAGAAACACATCTCCTAGCTTCTGCCGCTTGTTCTCGATCTCCCCGACGACCGCCTCCATGCTGCGCTTGAGCGCTTGCCATGAGTCGGAGACTTTCCGCTCCCGAGCCGCTAGCTCCATGGCAACCGCGGGAGCTTCCGCACGCGCGGTCCGCGCGGACCGGAGCGCGCGCTCGATCCACGTGGAGGTGCGTCATGGATGTATTAGACCGCCCGCAGACGGGCTTCGCAACAACATGCAGTAGTTGGTTTGGGATTTGGGCCAGGAGTTAGGGTGTAAGGGGTGTGTGGTGATGTGTGGTGGATGGGTTGGAATAGCATCTTGGTCGCCAAACACGTGCTGCTGTGGACATGAGGCACCTGGAAAGACCAATTGCAACCCCTCAAGCCAGCATGGAACTTTTGGCTCCAGCAATAACAAGCCACTGGTTCATCAAAGAAAATCGTCTGTCTGAGGTATCTGGGGTCAATGTTCAAGTGTCATGCAGTCCCCATCTCTGGCATTCCTGGCCCAAACCGCAACGCTTTCCGGGTACGGCTTCTCCTTGCGTTTCTCCTTTCGCAGCTCCTTCCTGAGAGTGCCAAGCGGAGCATCAACATGCACGCAACCGCATACACTGAAGTATGGATTGTTTTGAACATCAAGGTTGTACATTGGGGTTTGCAATCTTTCCTGTTAACGACCCCTGGCGGAAACACACAGAAAGGCTCCCTTCAATGTCGGATTCTTCAGTGGAAATATTCTTCAAGTGCCAGCTTCCAAAGAACCATGGGTAGCTCCTTATCGGATTTGATATTAGCACTAGCCTGGCAGCCTTTTGAACCGCTATCATGCTTTATCATGCTCTATCCAGTCACGGGAGGGATTGGAACCGCCACACCCCCACAGCAAGCCTTCCAACACTGTCCAAGCCTAGCCGGGCTTGACATCGGACCTATCGTGGGGAGAGTTCCCATGGCTGCGACTTGGGTCCGTTTGGTCACCGCATCAGTCAAGGGGCCCCGGTGCCCCACCAGGAAACATGGCCCACGGCTTCAGTTCATCTGTCCAAGGCACTTCTTTGCCTTAGGTGCCGGTGGAACATCACTTCTTTCTGATTCAGCTGACTGAAGTAATCATGGAAGTGGAACATGGTCTCTTCAATGAACATGTTCCTTTTCAAAAAAGCAGGCGTCCACTTTCATGTTAATGACATTTGATTACTCTGATCCAGTTGGTTTGGATGATTGCGCTTTCCACGCAGCAAAGGATGGAAGACTTTACGGCATATGGACTTCTCCAGTCGCATTAAAGCCTTAAGATACATACACACGCAACCAACACCGAGGGAGGAGGTCATTTCCGGCCATTCCCGCTGGGTGTTCAAAACTGCCAATTATCAGTACGATCATGTAATCACGTATAGAGTCCAGCTGCAACAATTGTTGCATTCAGGATGAAATAGGATGAAGCAGGTGGCTTGTATATCGTGCAAGTGGGGATCTTTGCCAACTAACCCCCATAAAAACCGAATCTTGGCGACTCCAAGACTCAGAAAGGACACACGGCATGTCGACACCATCGATGACCAGGCGACGATCAAGTCCTTCAAGGTCTTCTTCTTGCCCTTGGCGTAAGGATCAGGCCCCCAAAGGCCACGGTTGTAGCAGAAAGGGGAAACGCGCAACTGAACGCCTCTGTCTTTCAGATGATGGTCTTCAAGACAGAGGTGGCTTCCAACCTCACCTTTCTGATGATCTGGCTAGAGTGGTAGCGGCTACAGCCAAACACTGACTGCAATTACAGACTTCCCCAAAACACACCCCACGGCCCCTTCACCCTCGAGGCGAGGGGGAGCCCCTCGGCCAATCGAGGTGAGCGTGGAGCTGACTTATGCGGATCGTTGCCTCCTCCAAAGGACCACGTTGTTCTTTCTCAAAGCCATGGGAGTTGTAAAGAAACATGGATGAAAACGCTCTCTTCCAGGGGGTAATGTTGTAAAGGAACATGCTCTTCCCTGGGGTAATTGTTCCGGGTGAATGTGAGTCTGCATGTTCGGGTGGGCGATTGAATGTTGGTGAGCGGAACATCAGTTGAAAGGACGTTGAAGGCCATTCTCTAAGGAGATCCAAGGTCGAGGCACCTTCTTCCCTGTCTCTTGCGTCTCTTCTTCTTCTTCTGCTTGCTTCAACATGCTCTCAATCTTGGCCATGTTCTTCCTTGGAGAGCCACGGAGAATCCACACAGGAGATGTTAACAAAGCTGACGCACCGGCGTCGGAGTACCCCGTGGGACTGTTTAAATAGGGGCTGATAGAGTTCGACCGGGATCCTTCTTTTGTTAGGTGAGCTGACCGTGTTGACCATTGAGTCTAGTCCATCAAGTCCACTGTTACCCGATTGCTACGAGGTCCTTCCGCAAAATCCCAAATGGAAAGGCTACATGGCGTTAGAAACTTGACCCCTCCTGCCATCTCCTGCTCCAAACCGAAACTGACGATGCAAGCAGGAGGCTCGCTTGGAACATACTCGGCCGGGCTATCACTTTCCTCATCTTCGGGTCTCTTGGATGCCTTTCGCCTAAGGAGATGCTGATGGCTCGAACGGGTGCGAGTCATTGTGGTGGAAAGGTGAGACCACCAGGTCTCGTTTGAAGGGACCCTCATGGTATAGGCTAGGTGTTGAGGCTTCTTTGTTCAAGACCCTCATGGTGTCATATGGTGTCGACAGGCACTAAGGCTACAAAGGAAGACTCCAAGAAGTCGTGTGGAACGAACGGAAAAAACGGAGAACCTGCAACATTGCGAACGGATGGAAAGGTGTGCCCTGGCCCCGTTCTAGCCCTTAGTTCAACATGAAGCTCGCGCGCTAAAGCTCCTTTTTACCTGGTTGGGCACTTGAGCCAAAAGTATATGGCATGTACCTGTATAGCGACTATACTGGGACCCCATCCCTATTGACACCCCCCACATCCGTACTTCGACGGGGAAGGGAGATGAGTGGATGTAAAAACCGGAGAACGAATCACGTTCTCAAAAGTGTATTGGAGGTCAACCAGTATGTCCTATTGAATTGAATTAGCAAAAGATCTTGCATTCGCTTGAAAGTTGGATCAAACAGGCAATGGAGCTACAAGCGGAAAACGTGCACCTACCTATGGTATCATGCGATTACCAACGGTGTGAGACACAATCCTAGCTCACTCCCATGATGCCAAAACGGTCATCATGAATTACCCGAGATCCCTCAGTACTTGAAGTACCGGAAGTGGCATGTCGGCATGACCCCAAAGCTCAACCATTCGTGAGTTGTCGCATGTAGTCAGCGCCGACAAAGCCAATGTAGTCCTTGATGAGCTCAACGTTCCTTGGATTTCCCGCTCGGATCTGCTCCTCGAAGGACTTCAATTTCTGTGCTTGGATAGCGGATACCTCTATGCCATAGTAGCGGCATGCAACGAGGATCTCCTTCGTGACATTCTTCCTCTCCGATTTGATGGCGGGACTAATGTCGATGAATTTGTATGGAGCGGTACTTTCGTCATCTGGTTTCTGGTAGTAACTATATCGGCTCGCTCCGAAGGTCTTCTTGATCATGCGTCTGATGAAATTTGAGATGAATGCCAATTTCTCGATGATCTCATCCTGGGTCTCAGACTTTCGAGCCTTTGGATCACTCATGCTACGCTGAGTGCTGCCGACCTCTTTGAGGTACTTGTGGCTAAGCCCGCAGCGGATTGCAGTGATCATCATCGGATGAACAACGTTGGCGTGGAATTCATAGATCTGCCACGCTTCTGCTGCAAACACGTCGTCGGTCCATCTGCTCATGCCTACGACTTCGGCTCTCTTGAGACGTCTTGGAAACCCAGTATCCGGATCATTCGGTACTATCGGCCATCTATTGTGCGGAGTGTCATGCCGCTGTCCATCGTCGAACATTCGCAGTACATCTTCACGATTCTCAAAGCAGTTGATGTCGAACGTTGCGTTGGCCAAGCCCTTGATCAACTTCATCAACCTCAAATCAAATTGCTGTGTGACGGCAAAGTTGTGGTCGATGGGGATCGCAGCTTCTTGCGGCAATTCGTCAATTGCGAAGGGGAAAGGCTTCGGAAGTTCATTCCCGTATCCATCTTGAGGGACCTCCCGATACTCGGGTTCGCCTTCAGCTTCGTCCGGTCGTTCCTTCAAAATGATAGGAACTTCCTCCTCTTCCTCTCCTTCGGATTCCTCGATCTCAATGACCTCTTCGGCTGTCTTGCGTGCGTTCTTGATGACTTCATCGATGTTTGCACCTGCAGCAGAAGTTGTTTCACCGGAAGAACTGGCTGGGATATCTTTCGGAGAAGATCGTTGATTGCGGTCCCTTGTCTCCTTGGGTACCACATGTGTGAGCTTCCCATTCGCGATCAAAACCGCTACGCAGTGCGGACATATCGTCAATCGCACATCGACTTCGCCAAGACAGTTAGGACACGGTCTTGAGTCATAGTCTTTCATCGCTCGGCGGTACACGATCTCCTCGAAGAGTTCCTGCCACTCGGTGTTATCGTATTCTGGGTAAACACCACTCTCCTCGATCATACCCAACAGCTTTGAGATTTTGGCGTCGTCCTCGGAGTAGGTATCGTCCTGAACCTCAACCGCTAAGCTCTCAAGCTTTTGAAAGCGTGGAATCATGATCGGGTTTCCGTATTTGGACTCTAGAACAAGGTAGCTTCCAGGGTCGGGTTCCCCATTGAGTAACCGGATCCATTCGATCTCCTCAGGCTGTCCGGGTTCCGCATTGTCGCATTGCACGACTCTTGCTTTTAACATTTCTTTTCGCCTGAACTCGCTGTCGACCTTCCTATCTGGAGTGGGCGATGCTCTCTGCTTCTTCTTCTTAGGCTCCTCGGTTGGATGTCCAGATGGTACATCGTCGGGTGCAACCTCTCCCTTCACTCTCTTCTTCCAATCACTCAACACCGAGGTGACTGAAGGTGAAGATGAAAGGGTCTTCTCGCAATTGAGAGTTGTGTGTCCCGACTCCATGCAGTGGATGCAGAATTCTGCCTGCCCGATCTTCCTCTCAAATTCGTCGATGGCTTGCAGTATTGATGTCTTCGGGTCGGACATGTCAACATCTTGCTCCTCCTTCTCCTGTCCACCTTCAGTCTCCATATCGACACCCTCGGCCTCGGGCTGGTCAGTGGCTTCTGTTCCCTGTTCTGGTTCTTTCCCAATTTCGAAGAAGTGGTCGATGTCGAATTCAGGAAGCGGCATAGTCCTCATGCGAACGAGAATCAGTGCCACGTTTGCCGCCTCATCAGAGTGCGGGTCCATGGTTCTAATCATCGATCGCTTTCGGTTCTCATACGTTGTCCTGTCGTACAGCGATGCAGTGACGCGTTTGATGGATTCCTCTAATCCCGTCCTCAAAGCTTCGATGTCACCCCATCTCCTGAACATGTGCCTGAAGAGTTGAGCAATTTCGAACATGCCCAGCAGCGCTTCCACCATGTCACCTACCCGTTCCTCCGTGGGATCATCTCCGAATATAGTGCGGAATACATCGGGTTCCAGTATGGTCTTGAGGTATTTGGTGTAGCATACGTTGCCAAGGTCATAGGATCCCTGGTAGTACTTGGCGCTGCCGACTATCTGCTTTTCCACATGGATGCTGGGTCCTCTCCTCGTTTTGAAGAAGTTCTCCGTCATTGTTGATGACAACCTGATCCCCCCGAAGAACGAAATCTCCTTCCGGAAACCTGGGTTCTCATTGAAGATGATCATCGCCTCGTGTAAAAACTTCATCAAGTCATCGTGCGGGTTCATCTCGGAGATTGCGATGGTGGGAGAAGATACCGTTTGCCCCATGCCGAAGTTGTGAAGCAATCGAGCACATGCATGAAATCGCTTCTGGACGTAGTCTTCTGCGGACATCCCACGGCATCTGTTTGCTGCTCCGTTGATGCACTCCGCATAGCAATCGTCTTTCACATCGGAGTCTATGGGATTGCAGACCAGACAGTAATCGCAGCAAATTTCCTCACCCTCCTTAAAGTCATCAATGACGTACCACCTTTGAGTCCTTGAGTATATTGGTTCTGGCTGAAGGACTCCCCAGTACTCATCCATCCATGGCATCTTGTTCTCTCTCCTTACCTTCTCCCTCTTCCTCCTCTCAGACTCATTCTCACCTGAAGGCTCCGCAGTGGATTGATATGCATGGCTTCCTCTTACGGAATCTCCGAACAAGTACTGATACAACCTCTCTTTGTCCTGCAACACGTGTTCCAAGTTGGGATCATGGAGGCTATTCGCTTCGGTCAAGGGATCCGGTGCCATAAAGCAAGAAGCGAGCATCTTTTCTCTGAACAAGTGCTTTTCCATGACAGCGTGGACCAAAGAGGTTCCAGACTTCATAGAGTAGGGGTGACCGCTTCCGGCGACCGAAATGGCTCGCCAGAATCTGTCCGACGTTGTGGACATCATGCCATTCAGCGACAGCTCGTCCTTGATCATGTTGGCGATCTTGCCGAACGAACCGACGGCATGGTGAAACTCCACGTCTGCGCAAATCCTCACGAAGGTAGGTAGTTGGCAGCATGCGTCAAGCTTGACGATCACATCCCTAAGTCTTGGAACGAAGTCCGTGGGAACAATCACAGTCTTGTATGTCCCCTTCTCGCCCGCAGTCACTAGATTGCTCAACGACAACCACACATGGATGGAGGTGGGTTCATGGCGTTTGACATCATCAATTCGATCATGAACGAAGTTGATGAAACCATATGGATCCGTCATCACTCCCTTCTTGTACTCAGGCGTACATGACAAGTTGATAACCTTATCCCATCCAAGTGACAATAAGCTCTGGGCGAACACTGTCTGTTTTCCGGAATTCGATTTGGTGATGTACTCGAAGTCAGACATCAAAATCACCTTACTGGTCTTCATGGCGCCAATGAACTCACAGTGCACACTCTCACCGTCGTTGGTGCGAGTCGCTGGCTGGCACGTGACACTTGGGATGAAGCCCTTCAATGTCTCACGCATCCTCAGCTCCAATTCCGCTTCATCAATCACCTTGGCTTCCATTGGGTAACAAAGGTTGTATATCGTTCTCGGAGATGGTAGCCCTCCAGCAAGTGACACTTGTGTTGAGTCGTAGATGTTGGTATATTGAGCGAACCAGTGGGCGTCTTCTTTGTAGTAGTTCCGATCGATCACCGACTCTTGGTACCCCCCATGCCAGAACATCAAATACGACGTCAACCTTCGTAAGTACTGCAACCATGTCATCTGTCCGTTAACGGTACAGGGACCTTCTACGATGTGCCCGGATGGCACCTGATTGGTGCTGACCATTGCGTAGACCTTCATGTCTTGCGAAAAATAGTCCTTCCCAAATACGTAGTATTTGGATGACCCCATCGGTAACGGCATTCTAAACCATGTAGTGACTGAGATGTCCCTTGATGCCGCACCGGTGGATTCTGATCCACCTGTCCTTCCCCACCGCTTGGAGGACGCCGGCCCATGTCCAGTTGAACTGTCGGAAGGACGCTCCGAAAAGTTCTGCTGTTCAAATGACGACGACGGTGGAGGAGGTCTGGGCGCGCGAGGCATTGGTTTGGCCCTCGGCCTAGCAAAGTCACCGTAGATCTGAAGCGGCGGGCACCACTTTGGCCTATGAGCAACGTCAGGGGGCTCAGGACCTTCACTTTCCACCATGTCCCAAAATGGTAACGAGGGGATAACTTTGTCCTCGATTTTCTTCTTCATCTCCTCGATGTATTCGGTGTAGGATTTGAAGGCGCTGCTCCGCCGGTTGTACTCATTTTGCCTTCCGCTCTCCGCCGCAGCTGCGTTGTACTGAACTCGAAACATTGTGGGTTCAACCGGGATCCACTCATTGATCATCGGCATGACTTTTTCCCTCATGAATCTGAGTTCTTCTGGTATTATCAGGGCTACCGGAGGCTTGCAGTTGTCAAGATATTGTACCATTACACTCATGGAGCCTAGAAAGGTCTCCATATGGTTCTGAACCGCCGACCTGTATTTTGGCAATCCTCTCTTCCTGGCAATCAGGCCCTCGAGCACATCGATCACGTGGATCTTGTCCAACGCGCTGTCCGAGTTGTGGACCCTTATTGCCAGTGCCATGTTGCGGATTTCTCTGTTCACCGTCTCTATCAGCTCTTGTACCTTCTCCTTCGCGTTTCGACTGGTGAGTTTGTCAGAGGTGTGATAGAAGATCGAGCTGAAGATCGTGTAGTAACTCTCGAGGCGGGTAGCATAGACGTGATCCGACGGATCCGCGGCTTCACGCATGTTCATGCTCTCATTGGCCGACCCGGACAGGTTCCTCCATTGCTGGTAGGCAACCATAGTGTCATTGAGTCTGCCGCTGTTGATGAAGTCGCGGACGTCGTCCCATAAGTCATCGATCGCCCCAATCTCCTCAGGCTCCACAAGGTAGCGAGAAAGGTTGCTGAAAACCCCACTCGCATCGTTCCCGAAGCGCCCCTTAATGGTGGCCATGGATAGCTTATAGCGTCTTGCCAAGTCGCCAGTTTTCTCTTTCTTCTCTTCCTCGTTCATGTAGCCCACTAACTTCTTCAGTGAAGCGGTCAAGAATTTGGTGTCATCGGATTTTGTCCTGGACATTGCATAGTTGATGGATAACGGGACGAGCGGAGGAATGCCGACGGCAATCCACGCTTCAACCACATCCAACCCATGCGTACTCCTTGACATCCTTGGAGGTAGGGTGATCTGCCCTCTCTCCTTCATCTCAACCAGGCCATCGAGGATCTTGATGATGAAAGTCGGGTAGCCGCTCGTGTTGCTGTTATAGTTCATGACACCACCAACAGAAGCCATAGCCACGTCGCTGAAGCGTACGGGTGAAGCAGTGCTGTGGTCACACAAACAAACACAACATGCCTGAAAATCATGAATGCCATGTGGTTCGATCCGTCGTACGTGTGATATTTGTGTCCCATGCTCATCACATGTGTATACAGTCTCGTTTGATGTTGCATCACACACTGATCGTTCGTTGAAGGAACTACCCAAGGCTCGAATCATAAGGCACGGAACGGCATGCATCATCTTCTCGGACTTCTGGAATCCAGCGATTCTCTTGGTCACGGTCTTCAGGATAATGCCGACTATCTTCTTATTATATAATTGAGTAGTCTTAGTGTATTTACCTGCACAATCTCTATGGCTATGGCTCTTGTCACATGTTCTGCTGAGCTGGTCGCCAAACTCAAGATTCCATGATACAATCTCCCAAGGTTTCTTGATGAGTTTCTTGTTGGAATGCGAATCGTTGAACTCAGCACCTAACCCGTACATACATCCATCAAACACATGACAGTCGCAATCAGTGCCGCTCAACAAACGTTGAACCCTTTGATCTTTCCAGTAGGCACAGTATCTTGGTAGTTCAAACAGTGCGGCGGCTCCGATCCTCAAAACACGAGTCATAACAGTTTCAAAACGTTCCCAAAGGTCCCAGTATAGCGCTCGCTTAAGCTCTATAGATTTAGCTATCGCATCGCTGACTTTAGCGTTGTATCTCGACCATGCTGATCCGCCTGTACAGGGTCCTGCAAACATTACTGCATCCTTCTCCGAGCGTACTGCTGCGAGCGCACGTGCGATTCCGTATGGTGAAGTGAGGTCATCGCTCTGAGACACAGTGACGATGGTGCAATCGTGCTTCGCCGCTAAATGGGTGAAGTGATTACATTCCTCTGAACACAGTAGGATGAATGCGGGTTCTTTACCTATGTCGTACAGATCAATTACCATCTGCTCGTCGCGGGCGGCTAGGTTGTCATCTTCTTCGCACAACACGAACTGGTACCGATATGCAATCTCCCCATCATGTCGTCTCAAGTTGACATCAACAATTCTGTGCTCTTTGCTCTCCTCGCTCTTGGCTTTGCTAACGGAGACGAACGTTGGGACAATGATATCCTTCAGTGGGATCGTTTTCATACGCTTTGGGGTGCTACATAATGCTATTGCAGCCGATTGAGCTTCCTCG
Source organism: Durusdinium trenchii (assembly GCA_963970005.1). NCBI lineage: Eukaryota > Dinophyceae > Suessiales > Symbiodiniaceae > Durusdinium > Durusdinium trenchii. Next base: position 1,303,088 of record CAXAMN010004224.1, read on the forward strand.
TTTTCCGATTCAGCGTCGTTTCCCCTAAGGGTGAACACAGTCTTGCCTATCCATCGGAGGTGCGTTTTGGTATGCGTACCTCCACCTGAGTGTCGCCAATAGTCCTTGACACAATCCTCAAAATCTGATGACTCGAACTGACTTCCTTGACGGTAAGTCATCCTATCGTCTTTGATCCGTGACATGTCGACTGGACAAGATGGTGCGTCACCCGGGCAGAACGCCTTTCTCCTAGGAGACGAGTGTATTCTTGTTAGCGTTCTAGCTTCTTCGTCTACCTCCCAATGATCGTGAACTGAGTGCTCTTGCTCTTCAGGATCCGAAACAAAATTGTCGAAAATCATCGAAGACCCCCCAGACCCCCCATTCCCCCCATGCACAAGGCGTGTCAGGGCGTTGAGCACATGTAATGCAGAGGTCGAGCAGTGATGAATCGACAAGTACAAGGACGAATCACGGAGAGTCTGTTGCAACTCGCGACATTGGACAAGCGGACGCAAGCTAAACAAAAGACGTGGAAGGGTCGCAGCGTTGAAATGACCAGACGCAGGAGCGGACGCTGCGGGTAACGGAGAAGACAAAGGATGAAACTGAAAGAACGCACGTTCGACCCAGCGGTCAAACCGAACGGGTTCTAAGTTAGGGTCAACCTTATCCTCGATCTGTTGCCATTGCGCGTCCTGCAAGATCCAAGTGCTGCGAAGGTATGCCATATCAGGGGGAGCCCGTGGTGGACGCAGCCTGTACAGCTTGGGAGTACGAACCATAACGTAGGGGTCGCATCCAGGGATCTCTTGCAGTCCCTCTTTGCTCGAAAGTCCCGGCTGATACAGTTGTGGCGGGACAACCGGAATGGTGGTGTAAGGATATGTTGGCACCTTACTGTGACGGTCTTTCTGGAGCTGCTTGGCGTAAGACAACCCATCATGAGTTGGCTTCATCAAGTCGAGCAATGCTTGGCTGCGCAGACCATCGTCGCTCAGTATATTGATCAGCATGCACGCATGTTTCCATGAGTTGGCATCATCGAATCCTTTAGTGTGGATATCGGCAGCCATACGAGCAGTAACCTCATATACGAGCAACAGATAGTCACGCTTGAACATCTCATACAACCAAGTGATGGAAATACCATGAGTGCGCTCCATGTGACGCATCGTGGGGTTCCTCCCACTCCTCATAACATTGATCATCGCTTGATTATCGTCATAAAAGACTATTCTTGGTGGTGTCCTCATCAAAGTCTCCCATGCGCTGATGCTCGGGATTCCAAGTGTCCTCAATGCGTAATCCGCCGCGACAATCTCAGCCTCCGGGGTGGAGTGGCTAACGCACCCTTGACGTTTGCTACCTCCTGCCAACGGGAAACGAGTTCGCTTGCCTTGGACATGCATGTGTGCACCGGAAGTCGACTTCAACGATTGACCACATCCTGCGTAGTCCGCATCTGCGAATAGGGCTAACGACAGGTCTGCTTTGGAACCACCGACCCAACCTACCATTTTCTGATCGGCTGAATGATGCACGTAACACATCAGGTGGTGCAATTTAGCATCGTCGGCAACTGTCCATTTTGTCACATTGCGAGCCAGCACAGTGATGGCCCTTAACAGGTCGAAACGCGCTATTCTAGCGGCGTACAACAGTTTCATTAGGAGACTAGCAGCATGAGGCGCTAGGGTACCACGAGGTTGCTCCTTCGCATCAGACTTGACGTCATCGTCTGTTGACCTGGCCTTGGAAGCTGCCTGGTCAGGCGAGAAACAAGTACCACACCATGTGCATGTGACAGCAAGTCCCTTTTGGGTACTGCATGGTGCTCTCGATGGATGATCCTTTGTGACATCCGGTAACATTGGCGTTGCAACTTTCTTCAATACTGTGTCCTTACCTACTATATCGAGGTATCTGACCACGCTCATTTTGAGCAGAGCGCTCATATCATATGTCATTGTAGTGACTTTGGAACCATCGGCCAATTTATCTTCACCTTTCGACAAAACACATCCTAAATACAATCCGACCTCGGTTTCCGGTTCAATGCGTAGCTTGGATCGGAGTAGGTCCCAACCTTTCTTCAAGTTCTCCTTGGGCCCTGCCAACTTCAAGTCGTCCACATATATCACTAACAGCAAGTCTAGCTTTTCGTGGTAATACATCGACGGCCATTCTGGTCCGACGGGTTTGAACTCCAATGCACGTACAGATTCGTCGCAATGTTGCTCCCACATCGTTCCAGAGTCTGGATGTCCGTATAATGCTTTGTTCACACGACACATAGGACGTTTGAGACCCCTTCTGGTGATCTCCTCTTGCAAGTGCTTGGGCCACGCTTCCCACGGGAGTTCAGCCCAACACGGTACACCGCCCAATAATGCTTGGATATATGCTCGAATGGCGTCTGCCACCTGCACATCATTACCTTCCAGGCAACCGTAGAAATCGGCCCATCGAGCAGCTTCGAATGTAGCTGGAGAGTTTCCAAGGTCTTGGAACAATGCTGCCTCGAAGTTCTGGTTCTTCACCTGATCCCCGAGTAGAACCCCTCGCCCTTTGAACTTCCTCTTCGGGTCATCGTCAGGCAGTTGGTAGTTCTTTTCCACACATATTCCATGTACTCTTGCTAAGTGAACTTCTTCCCCTTTCTTCTTGGAGGTTGCCACTATCTCATCATATTCTCTCAGCCACGACCCGTCGAATGTTTCCTCATCCCAGAGTCCGCCCCACTCATCCAACATAGATTGCATTGCCTTCTTATTGGATAAGATCTCAGCACGGCTCACAGGTCTTGATACCACAGCGTTGAACAACCTATTGCCCATAAGTTTTGGGCGATGTTGCGTATCACGCACTACACATGGCATCGTCGGAAATGGTTCATCAACTACATCGTTGTCAATGGGATCACCAGTGATGCAACAACATATCTGACCGTTCAGTGGATTGTAGACGTTCTCCGTCTTCCAAGCCGCCATAGCAAGATTGTCATCGTTGTCCTCCCACATGGCACTCTCGTCCCAATCGGTGAGGAATTCTTCATCACTGGGGACACACGTGGACTCGGATGTATAGGATTTAGGTGACCATGGGTCATCATCATCATCAGTGTCCCACTCCATAAAGGTAGTAGGCATAGCCAAGCTTGGTCCACCTTCACCCTCCTCATCCTTGCCCTTAGACTTCTTTTCTTTCTTAGATTTCTTATCCTTCTTGGTTTTCTTATCCTTCTTGTCTTTCTTGGACTTCTTTTCACTATCTCCTTCGTCACCCTTCTTGGCGTCTCCCAGGTCCTTCAAGAGTTCATCAGGCTCCTCGTCCTCCTTCTTATCCGTACTGCTCCCAAGTCCTTTCGCTTTCTTCGACAATCTATCCACGACCCTGTCTACATGTTTCCCGGCCTTCTTGGCTATGGCTCTATCTTTCACCGATAGCTTCTGCCATTCTTCAGGGGTAAGGTAGTCCTTGGGTCTTGGTGAGTTGTGGAAGAGTCGCCTTCCATCCGATCCCACTCTGTATAGACGACCGTCCTTTGCGATCTTGACGTGTTCGCCGTCGTTGTTCAAGTAAATTATGTTATCACCTGGCCCCCCAACGGAGTAGTGATCGGGACCGGAGTAGTCCTCTTTCTTCTTCTCTGTGAGTTCTTCCGTTTTCTTATCCTCGATCGCGTCAATTGCGCTAGCTTTTGACTTCAGATCCCCGTCTGGTGGATCAGGCGCATCATCGTCATCGTCTTGATCGTCGCTGTCGTCGGGATCGGGTAACTCGGGATTGGTAGGTGCATCTGGAGAACCGGATCTCTCCTTCAGGACTTTCATTCCTTCGAGTGTGCTGTTCAACCTCTCGTATTCTTTCTTCAATGGAAATTCTATTCCGTCGTCTTGGAAGATCTTCTCGGTGATGTGAGGAGTAATCAACTTCCTCAACGGTCTCTCGGCATCATATCCTAGATTCTGTTGCGCGAAATCGCTTATGGCCCATACTTTGTATTTCCGCGACCAGTTCATCCCGGTCCCCATAACGTATCCTGCGAAGATGCCAGGTATGCTCTTGGGGTCGAACTTGTGATCTTGGTCTCTTTCTCTCGCATCACTAGGTTTGAAGAACACCTTCGCTCCAAGTGGTATCACCATGCCTGGGAATTCGCTCTTGTGCAACTTCAACCATGCACTGCTGCCATCGCTCAGCTTCTCGATGTTCAATAAATGGCTTACGCATTCCACTGCAAATGGCCAAAAACATGGTGGTAGTCCGGCTTCTAGTAGGCATGTCGATGTGGTAAGCATCATGAACTGGTTGTTTCTTTCGGCGAGTGAATTGTTCTGGGGATGTCCTGGAAGCGACTGGTCTAGTGGAATCCGGAGTTCCTTGAGTGCTGATTCGAATTGTGGCGCATCATCCGCGTAAGCGTTGGTGACCTTTCTCTTACCGATATAGTGCTTCATTGCCTGCACCACTTCGTCACTATTGCTTGCTTTCAATGGATAGCCCCATATCACACCAGTGAACTGATCTCGAATCACCAATATGTCCTTATCCGGCATGATCCCATCTCTCGCCATCTTCTGAGTGTTCATGAGATCGAAAGTGATAAGGTCACCGAATGCCTTCAATTTCCGTTTGAAAGCTCCCTTCCTAGTCTTGTAGTGCTTCATCTTTGCTCTCACACATGACTTGCAGTATGGGTTCTTGTATCGGTGCGTCATCAAGTGCAATATGGATTTCGCCTCGTTCTTCAGCACTCCTGGTTTTGATAGTCTGGCTTCCCCGTCGACCACATCGACTTCCAATAGTCCCTCTTCATCTTCATCAATGTCACTCTCCCCTCGTTCAGAATCCGCATCACCTCCATGCTCGTCGCCTCCGGCTTCTTCAGGTTGACCTTCGTGATCACGATCGAATCTCGGTTCTTCCCCGTCATATTCCTCTTCAGGAGAATACCTGTCATCATCGTGTTCCTCTGGTTCTTCTTCAACGCCCGCAACAGCTGGATTGATATCAGATTCACCATCCCGACCTTTCTGGTTATCTTTCTTCTTTCTCCTCCGTCTCCGTGGTTTCTTGGGCGGAAGTTCCTCTTGTTGTGTCTCCTGACCTGCTGTGACCTCGTCTTCATGCCCCACACCTGACAGTATGCGATGAAGTATCGTAGCCAAGCCGTCTGGTCTTGGTAAACATCTCCCGTCATCATCATTCACCTTAATGTAGGGTATGTTGTCATGCACCGATAGCGGAATCTTGTTCGCGTTCTGGTCGATGAGGTATGGCAATTGATTTGCCGGCCATATGAATGAGTACCCTTGTTCCATGCACCGTTTCCCGATGGAAAAGACTGATGGTGTGCTTTCCAACACGTGTGCCTCGGACCTCATGGGTAGTTCGTCCACATTGATGTCCACCATCTCTGATGTACTAGTTACACCATTCGCTGTCATGAAGCTCACGGATTTGGGTCCTTCCTTGGTGGTAAGGCCCATGGCATTGACTTTCTCTCTTGAGATCAAATCGTGTCCACATCCCGTGTCCATGATGAAGCGTATTGGTGGTCCATCATACCTCTCCACAGCCATGAACATCGTAGTTCCTGGTATCGTGTAGTCGACAAAATCCTTCCTTACTACCTCTCTGGTATTGAAATCAGACAGGTCGACGTTCACCTCGATTCCTTCATCTTGAGTGATTTGTACCCATGCCTTGGCAATATGTTCAGCATAGAATAGCTCCATCATCTTACCTTTGGCATGTGCTACTCGTGCAGCTATGTTGCTCACTCTGAGGGCTCTCAACGACGAAATGAGCTCGGTATCCACCTTCTGCACCTCATTCTTCTTCTTCCTGAGGGGACGGTTGTTTAGCTCGTTACCAGGATCGCAGGTGAACGTGGTCACATTCGCCTGGTCATCGAATCTGACTTTAAAGCGAAGCGCCAGCTTACCTTGTTGTACGTTGGGAAGTGCGGGTTGTACGTCCTCGTCATCACTCTCGATGTCTCCGCAAAGCATGAAGGCTGGCGCGGCCGGTTTGGGCTTGGCTTTGCCTTTAGCCTCTTGTTTTGTAGCAGGAGCAGCGTGATGCTGACGTCGGCATTTGTCCCCGAACCTGCACGATCCTTTCTGCCAATTCCAACAGACCTGATCCTTCATTGGCTTAGGGCTACTGCTCCTGCCGCCAGGACTCTTTGATCTGTCACCCTTGAGGCTTTCTGGTTTCTTAGCAGAACTCTTGTGCTTCTCTTGGTGACTAAACTTGCATTTGTCTCCTCTAGAACATCCGTTTTTCCCATGGAAGTGGAAAGCGCATCCTATCTTGGACGTATCTGCTGGAGTCGCTGACCTGCCACGATCCCCTTTTGGGCTCTTCGTGGCTGATCTTCCACGATCCTGCTTCTTGTCCTTCTTGTTGTGGTCCTTCGGATTAGCCTGAGGAAGTACTGGAGCGGCGTCATGTTTCGGTGGATCGGCCTTGGTATTCTTGGGTTTCGCTTTAGGGTCCTTCTTCTCCGCCGCTGGTGTGGCTTTCACGATGTTCCCAAAAGCTTTTTCCCTTTCTTTCTTGTTTGTGGTCTCAATTGATTTCCGTATCCACTTCGTCATGATCTCTCGTAACTTCTGGTAGGTCTTATCCGGATCCTTATCCAACATGTTGTCGTACACAGACAAGTCTAACGCCATAACTTTGGAATCCTTAATCTTATCCCAAAGCAGGTTGCGAAGTGCTTTGTCAGGAAGCATGTCATCCGCATCCATACCTGATATGATCTCATCCCACTGTCCAAGGAATCTGGATAGTTGATTATCCCCAGGGAACTTTAGATCGAATAAGTGCTTGGATGCATACATCACATCAACGTTGTCGGCACTCCGGAAACTATCGACGATCAACGCTAACATTTCTCGTCCCTTGACCATTCCAGGAGTTGTGCCTCTCGCACGTCTCTGCATCATCTGCCTCACCTTCAGTTGTACGTCATGAGATCTCTCACCTGCTGCGTGGATGATCGTGTGTAGGGTGATACCTAGCTTAGCGTCTATGCTAGCGAATCTTGCTTCGCCTGATGTCTCGAGTAGAAATGGGTCATATGGTGATCTGAAGGCATCCGAGAGCCATTGGATCCAGTCTTCTTGCTTCTCGTCGCCCGATGCCGTCACGACTGCCGCTACAACCTGGGATTTCCAAACCTCCAAGTCGTGTATCTTGGGCCATGCAGGGATGTTGATCTTCTCGTCTTCCTTCCGAGATATCTTGGAGCCACCTGAGCTAGAGGATGAAGCGGCACCATGTTCGGTTGCGGCTGCATTCTCTGCACTTGTGCGCTCCTCTTCGTACCTCTTCCGGTACTTATTCCTCTCATCTCTGAGCCGTGATGCATGCGTTTCGAATTCCATCATGTCCTGTTGGTTCTGCATCATACCTTCGTAGTACTCAATTGCCTCTTTCTCCTCGGACCTTAATAACTTTTCAGTACGTTCAAGTTCCGCTCTAAGCTTGGTCATCATCTCATTCTCCACACTGGGTTCTGATCCCATGTCTGGTGGTTTCAACTTCAGTGCGACCTTCAATTGTGCTTCACTTGCGCTTGATTCGATCAATTCTTCCTGAAGACGCTTCAGCATCCTCTCTTTACGTAGAATGTCCTCTTCCAACATGTTCACCTTGGCTTCGGCCTTCTTGAGTTCGGCGCTAGATGGTTGAAATGGTCGATCGGATCCTTGAATCCTCGTCTGAGTCAACTCCTCGTTCGCCTTCTTCAATTGCTCTCTGATGCTCAAGATGAACTTATCCTGAGTATTAGATCGGTTGTTGAGCTCCTCATTCTCTTCTGATAACCATTTGATCTTGTTTGCATACATTGCTTCCCTCATCTTCATTTCCTCAGCATATTCGTGCTTGTTTCTGGCACTCTGCCTTTGTAGTCCAACCAACTCCTGTCTACACAGATCCTTGACGTTCTCAGCATCTGCGATTGTAGTCATGACCTCGGTTACGGCTCGATCTCTTTCCGCCGATATAGCCTGGATCTCTTCCGTGCCGATGTTCACAACTTGACTAACCATCTCTGCGCTGTTGCGATCAGCGTACTCCCCTAACTGGGTGAGACGATCCCGCATTGCCACACGATCAGTGTCCATCTGGTATTGCAGATCGTGTGCTGCTGAGAGCAAACAGTCTCTGGATTCTGTAAGCTGGGAGATTCTTCGTTGATTTCCATATCCTTCGACATAACATTCTTCGAGGTGTGCCATCACTACTTCGTGGACTTCGGTCTCGTGTTGTATAATCTGGTTCTGTCTCTGCTCACATTCGACCATCCATGCGTTTTGGTGGTTCAACATATGCACTTCGGCAAGTAGTTGCGCACACTTCGCATTCAGGTCTCCATCGGCCCGTGCTAGTTGTAGGTTGTCAGTGCTTGCCCTTGCTCCATCTCCAGCTTCGCTGTCCGACGGCACTGGTACAGCTGACCCATCCTGCAATGCTAACACTCTCACAGCTCCGGTGTCAGTCCTCCTCCTTGTCTCCCTAGGGCTACGGCCTGATCTCGGTGTCCCCCCCCCGGTGGTGTCGAGTGCGCTGACGGGGAACGACTTCGTGCTCTACCTGTCGCATCTTCTCTCACCGCTGTCAGAGTCTCCACTTCGATCGTACCTGGACTAGAGTTGTGGGATGCACTCATCCGATCTGCGGCCGCAGCAGCTGCCCCAAAAGATGCAGTGCTGGCGTCGGATTGGTCCATCTTCAGTGACTGAGGGTAACTGATCTATCCGATGCGTGTGCGTTTAGATGGTGTTGTGTAAGGCCGCAGCTCGTACCCAGCTCAAAGGAGTCTGGATACGGCTGATAACCTGCGAACGGATGGAAAGGTGTGCCCTGGCCCCGTTCTAGCCCTTAGTTCAACATGAAGCTCGCGCGCTAAAGCTCCTTTTTACCTGGTTGGGCACTTGAGCCAAAAGTATATGGCATGTACCTGTATAGCGACTATACTGGGACCCCATCCCTATTGACAAACATGTTTCTCCGTCAAACACCTCCAGGGTGTTTTTTTTCTTTTTTCAGGCTTCTTGAGCAAAGTTGGCAGGCTGCAGCAAGCAAGCAAGTTCAAAAGACTAAGCAAACATCTCCAGGGGCTCCTACGTAGATACTTGCAGCCCATAAAACCGATGCATTCAAGACTTTGTGCTTCAAAGCCGCCGTTAATCTCTTTTGTGTCATCTTTCCCACCAATCACCAATCACGTGGAAACCAACCAACCGTCTCTATACGGCACCAACCGAGAACGAAGGAACTGGCACCTAACCGAGGCCCTCGGCCTCTTCTTGAGGCCTTTGCGTGGCGTCCTGGGTGCGTTGCGTGCTTCGTTCGGTGTAGCGTTCCGTCCGTTGACCGGTTTGACCGGTTGGACCGGTGGAGCAATCCAATCATGTAACTATTCACATGCTTGGCCAATCATGGCAATAATCGTGAGACATGTTGCTATTCACATCCTTGGTGCTAAAGAATTTGAATGGAACATCGTTGACTGGGAAGTGTGCATTGGAACAATTGCGGTGCACCATGGTGCACCCTTTGGCAGGCATGAACATGCGTCGTCTGCGCCCAGTAGAACATCCAAAAGCGCATGCAATTTGCGTGAACCTGTCTGAAAGGATGTACATACAACCAAACGCGGTGAAATTGCCTGAAATTCGTTCCGTTGAATCATTGAATTATTGAATGTTTGATTCAAGCGGCCTTGTTTGAACCAAAGCCACGCTGGGTTGAACGACCGTCGGGGGCTTGACCCGAGAGTCGTCTGTCGGACAGCGGTGTTGCCGGTATTGACCGTGCTAGCCGCTCGAATCGGTCAATAGCAACGTATTTGGATTCAAGCGATGAACGCCGGGATTCATACGGTGACCAAAAAAGGCCCGCAAAATGGGCACCATCAAACAGAACGACACTGGGTGTGGGACTTGTCGACAAGACTGATGGCTACACTCTGCGCTGCTCTGGTCAAGGATCGAGGTTAAAGGTTCTGCAGAAGCTGGTTCTTCCACTTCTTCAAGAGCTTTCCCTCTCTTTCCTTTCAAGCCCTTCTTCTTCGGCCTCGTGCGGCAACTTTCAGATGAAAATGGATGGAAACACGTGCAAGGCCCCCGTGTCTATCACTCTGATGGCTGAATTCTTCAAGGCCATGAACAACCCAAATGGCTCCGACTGCGGAGCAGAAAGGATCGCAAAGGGAGGTCATGGCGATCGCGCCTTGGTGGTGCCTCCACCTCTGGCGTGGATCTCTTTCGCTTCATCGGCCTGGAAAACCCCAGAGTCTGATTTCGATCATTCAATCCATTTGGGCGTGCATTTCCAATGGGGAGTCTCCCAACCAATGGGTAATTGGTCTATTGTCTCTTCTTCCAGTCTTGGGGAGGTCTCCCTATTTTAGCACACTGCACACTTTTAGCACACACACACACACCCATTCAAGGGGCCAACGGGTACGAGTGTTGAGCATTTCACGAGAAGTGGCTTCTCCATTGTTCCGACCAGAACCTTTTGGCTGCCATGCTCCTTCGAGCTATTGTGGGGCGAAGACATCTTTTCAAGATGTTTAAAGGGTCTTGAAACTATGAATTTGAGGAACGGCTGCTACACCTCTTGAAGGTTGGCATTTGGATGAACATGGATGAACAGCTGACTAGTTCCCTCCCAAACACCTGCAACTGTTCAATGAGTTTGTACCCCAGCCTTCCAGCCACAGAAAATGCGAAGACAAAATGAAAGCTCTTAGTGGTAATGGCTGGATGTGAATCAATAGGAGATGATCTTGGGTCTAACGCAGCCAGACTCCAATACAAGAAATGACACTAATTGAACTGGGCACGTGTTCTCGGGGTAAATCGCTTGTGTGTGTTGCATTTCGCCCCATCATGCCTCTTAGATCTCTTAGATTGCAGTCTCTGTGCTCTCATGAAATGTCGCGGGCAGCTACCCCGGAAAGCCCCCGTGCCCTGATGGCACGCAATCTGCGCAATGCCTGTAAGTGTTCCTTATATAACTTATATACGTTTAACCGGGAACAGCAACAACCCGACATAAAAGTCATACAGGTTGTTCCACTATTCGATGTTTCTGAGATGTCTGGGTGGATTCGTGGCCAAAACGTGTGGAGTCACATGTTGCTCTGACCTATCAACAGTATCTGAAGGTTCCGCAGTGTAGGTGGTCCAGAATTCAGTGCATCGGTGGGTTCCGTGCAGCAGCGTGTGGAGCCGCTCTGCTCTGGAGTCTGGAGCTTGTAGCCAAAGGCTTCAGGAAAGGCCAAGCGAAGCTACCGAACTCTTTGGACACAAAGATTGCATGGTATGTGAGTGTTGCAAGTTGGCTGGACGAAGCATTTCCAACACTAAGAGTGATCCTGGAAAGCTGCCTTTTTGGCTGAAAGAATGCTGAAACATGCTGAAGCATCATCTAGCAATCTAGCAATTGCTGAGCAGATATCAATATCCTATCAATATCTTATCCATATCTCATATCCATCCATATCCGACTCCTCTGAGCCTCTGGCGCTGTAGGCGTAGGAAGCTGACGGAGCCTCGGGCGTATCGGTACATCGTCCGTATCGGTACATTACCCAGTACAAGGAACACCGTCTTCCCCCAAGCACTGGGCCAAATGACTCTGTGACTCTGTGGCTTACATGAGGACCTGATGAGGAAGTTCTTACATCATCATCCCGGTGTTCAACTTGTGGCGGTTGCTGGCAGCTGTCTGAGAAATTCAGAATGCTTCATCGGTTTCATCATGCTATTCATCGGTCTCACCTGCTGCTGCGGCCATCAATCTTCCCATCATCCACGAACGGCAAAGGAGCAGCTTAGGGTCCGGCACAGCTCGGCCTTGAGTACCTATGCAAACAGCATGGACCGCGTTTGGACCACTTGCAGCTCCAGGATTTGGTCATAAAAAGCCGCTGCCCCCTTGACGCTTCTTCGTCAAAACCAAAGAAACCGGGGACACTCTTGGACCCCAACACAGGTCACACCGGGACCCAACGCAGGTCACACCAGCACCGCCGGACCCCCCCTCTGAGCACTGAATCTCCAGCTTCCTTCGTCTCGACGGCGACCTCCGCGTGGGCGCAGCTCGTTTCACACCCGCCAGCAACGGCGCTGGGTCTTCGTGTCGGGGCGGAGAAACACAGCGAACACAGCGGTGTGCGAATCCCCCAGGCTGCCCCAAAGGCTGCGAAACAAGCAGCTGCGAAAGGAACCTGTAGGGACATCAGCCTCCAAAAGTACCTGGGTCATGGATGAGTGCCGTGAGACCATGCTGTCTTATAGGCGAATCTTTTGAATGGACCCCTTCATGAATGATGGCCGCTGGCCACAGGTGCACGAACCCTTTCTGAATCCGTCCAACGTCCAGCGAGTCAAATGTATGGTCGCATATGGTCGCCATCAGCATCTGTGCGTCCTTCCGAAAACGCCTCAATTCCTAATAAAAGCTACCACATGGAGTTGGTCACCATGTTGTCCACTACAACCAAAATCTGGTAAAACAGCCTGAGCGAAGTGCTGAACCCCTCATCGACCCCGCCTGAGGAGCAAAGCCAGGCCGCTGGCCAGAAGACTTCGGAGCCTAAGGCTTGAGAGGGGGGTTGATGGCAAACATGTCAGGTTTCTGAGGATCTCAATCGTACAACTCACTGTATTAAAGTATAAAAGTGCGGAACCCAGGCTTCCAAAACTAAAACAGGAATAACTTTCTTGCGGCAACTACATCCAGGGAGGCTTACAAACATCCCCACTGCAACAGCTGCACGTCTCCACAACCAGTCGAAAGTGTCTCCACAAATATGTAAACACATATGATCTTAAAGTATATAATTACACTCCGGAAGGATGAGCCGTGATGACCCTGAAATCCTCAAACCAAAACAGGTGTTCTTCCACTTCCATGGATATGTCGGGGAGCATATACCAAGAACAAAAAGGGACCACAGTTGTCCAAGAAGTGAAGCACCTGAAGCGCCTTAGCACCCCGACGCAGCCGACACACGGCTGACGTGCTGGCCCACAGCAGTCCTTCTGGCAAGTCGTTTGGATCAGAGTGCTTCCGGCAACTGCTTTCTGGTGTACACAGCTGCTTCCTGCGCTGGTATTATGACAGTGGCCTCCAGGAACCGAAAGCATTGTAGTGGAGGTCTCCTCTCCGAAGTTCCCCCCAGGTTTGATGCTTTGAGGACCGCCCGGCCACTCACCCGCGACCTCAACACCGTGCCAGCCAGCCCCGAGACGCGCCTGCTCGAGGCCCGAGACGCGCTACCAACCTCTGTGACTTGGCCAGGCGAACGCCGTGGGCGCGCGACACCCGAAGAAAACGACAACTGGATCTCGTCACATCCTGTGGCAAAAAAAATCCAAAGTGCATATGGATAATGTTGGACGCTGATTAGTAATATAGGGTCCTCTATAATGCTGTAGTTTACTAACCAAGATCATTCAAGATCTAACATTATACTCAAAAATATATGCATGGTGCACTTGTGGCCGGTGACCTCTCCGTGGCACACCCCACTTCGTTTGACCTCTCTGTTCGATCCTCTGGACTGGGGTGTCCCACAGATGGGACCTCCCACGCCGCTGGCGTCGCAGTCCGCGCCAGGTGCCAAGTGAGCGGACCGGGTGGCCGGAGCATCACACGTTTGCGAGTGGTGGCCAGTGGTGGCGTGTGGTGGCGTGGTCTTGGCGGTCTTGGAGGTCTGGCGAGGGTTGGGAATGATGTCAGTGTGTTGCAAGATGAGGCCCCCCAAATTGAAGCTAAAGGAGCAAAACACAAAATATGAACGCAGTGAAAGGCGGCTTACCACCACAAATCCCATGATCCCATGTGTTTAGAGGTTCTAAGTATGGAGTCTCTTGAAGGTGCCAGGGTGCAAGAAGTCCATCTGTTTGTAGCAGCTTAGCATGTCAGGCCCAGGCATCCAAAGCGTAATGTAGGTTTCATATAGAAGGTAAACATCCGGCTATCGAAGAGTGGTCCAAACCATGATAGGCAAGCAAGTCTGAGTACAATGCCTTGATCCTGCCCACGCGACGGTGCAACAACTAGGATGCGGAATCATTTGATTTGTTGAGTAACTGAGTTCATGCGCACATCACAGCCAACATCATCCAATTCAAGAAACAGCAGGGCACATGTAAAACTCGGCTTGCCCATGAGTCATGTGTGGCCTGATTTTCCTCTGCGTTCTCTGGCGATGTGGAAGGCCAAAAAAACTGGTGTCTTCTGACCAGCTAGTGACGTGCAATTGAAAGTCTAACAGGTAATTAAGTTATTGAGTAACACATAGTAAAACTAGTTCAGCGCAGTTGTGTGGAAGACGGAAACAAGCTGGCTCAATCATGCATACTCTCAGGCAGAGGGCCCGATCTCAAAGTCCCTAGTCCCCAAGAAGGTTTTTGAAGCCGTGCTGGCACGCCAAATCCAACATCCTTGGAACTCGCCACTGTTGCTGCTGGCATGAACACACGTCATGCCTATACACACTCAGTTCCCAAGAATGTCTGATTGATCCTTTTTGCACATGCATTCGCTCATGAAGAAGAATCTGGTTCAGGACGCGCAGCATAACATGCAAACTACAACACCATTTGCGCCCGCATGTGCCAATACAAAAAGAAACGGAGTGTTGCCTCAATCCAAGTCTTGAGATCCACCCATGATCCAAACACGGGAGAAAAGCGCTGAGCCGCAAAAAAAAGACAATCCAAGGCGCTGAACGGCTCATGCGTGGCAGTTCAGCACTCACCGTGGCAGTGGGACCCCCCCAAAACCACTCAGAAGAGAGAGAGCTTGCGCTCTCTAAGCGGACTTGCTCCCAAACCCCTCGGATTGATCGGTCATCTTTCGCCTTCCAGGACTGCAAGAAACAGAAACATGTCACAGTGCTTTGAGAGTAGATGGCACAAGTTACCCCAATCTCGGTGGTTTAGATGGACCCCGCTTTTGTTGAGAGACATCTTGGGGTGCCAGTGCCATCGAACTCACCTCTGAAACCACTGTAATGGACAGGACCCCACTGTGAACCTCCGAAGAGCACCCGCATCGATTCTTGGAACCTCTTGCTTGGATGTTTATATAAATAAAATTTCATGGACAGCACACGCATCTCCAAGGGGTAGGAGCTGACTCCAGAAACCAGGTCCTGGCATCCTAGAAAATTAGAAAGACATGCACATGACGGGTGTTATTTTTTGGGGGGGTGGCGGTATATCTTATGTTAAAACACAATATCTCATCTCACAGATTCGATCAAACGTCTGTCATGATCAACCTGGCCGAGCTTCTGGATCCTCTGCTCCTTGAGCTTCCCTTGCACCAGCTCGTGAGAGACGATCCACGCGACTCCGCCCACCGCCAAGGCCCCCAGCGAGGCCACGCCCGCCACGGCGGCGACGCCGCCCAACATCCCCAAGCCGCCCGAGGCGACGGTGCCACCTACAGGTCTAGGACAGCCAGATCCAAACCAGCTGAGGTCCTGAAAGCCTGCAAACCCTCATGAGTTCTTGCTTTTAGATGTTTTTTTAGATTGCCAAAGCAAGGTCCAGCAACATGAGGCGTTGACCTGTAGGGGAAAGGCTTCTACCAAAGCTGTAGAGGTCTCCAGAAACTGTAAACGAAAAAACAACCAAAAAGTCCGAGGTTGAAAGATTGGCGATTCTTCTGGGTCTCTGCAAATCGGGGCGCTTTAGTATACTGCGGCTGCTTTGCCCGATGGGGGTCACGTGGTTGGGTTGCTCTCAGACTTGTTTGTCAGTCCAAGTGGTCGCTTGCGGGGAATGTGTGCAAGCATGGCGAACCAAATATTGATTCACTGATTCACATGTTGAAGATTCCTAAATTCTCCATCGTCCACCCAAACTCACAGAGATTGGCGTAAATCGTCTCCAATCCAAAGCTTCTCAACCCGTGACATCCGCCTCTTGCACTTGCTCCATCTGGCTGTGGGTCAAAACCAGGACATCCTGGTTGACCACCGAACATGTAACAGACTACCTGGGAGGACAACCCCTACGCCTGGTTTGGGGCTCCAGGTATTGACCCACAGCCATATGTTTTCCACTTCCACCCGTCGGGTCCGCCTCCCAAGGCCGCCAATCCGCTGGTGATCCCTGAGGCCGACAGCCCCGCCACCGCGCCGCTCTCCGCCACCATGACGACGCCCACAGTGGACCCGCCGAGGGCGCCCAAAGTACCACCCAGCGCCACGGCGGTGGGGGTGATGGAGTTGTTCTCCATAGCATCACCTTGGGAACCAGGTGAACAATCCCTGGAACTCGCATGGAAGTGGATGGCACCCCCCTGTTTGTAGAGGAGAATGGTCTTTCCAAGGGCCATGTTCCATTTCTATGTGAGCTTCAGGGAGTACACGCTCTGTTGGGTTGTTCTAGGGGTGATTGTTAGATGTAGAAAGCAGAAAGTATCTGTGCTAAGGCTAAGATTGTGGGCTGCAGGGTGGAGATGAATATATAGGTTTCGACTTTCCAGGACCCTCAGGACCAGTGGATTGTGGCATTCTCTGCTGTATTAAAATGGTGTGTTATTTTTTTTTTGGGGGGGAGGGGCTCACAGCCCCATCAAACAAGTAGAAAGGCACAGTATGGCACAGTATTAAAAAAATATGTTTACAAACCTCTCTCAGCTTGGTCACAAAGCTGGTAGATGGTGTGAGCCGTGAGCGCTGATGGTGCTGCAGCCACAACCAGGATCCCACCGACCATCCCACAGCCCCCAGTGGCGACAGAGCCGTCCCCCAGAGTCGCCAGCCCACCTGGGCGCGGCAGATCTCTGAAGCACCACACCACATGCGAAGAACCTCCCAGTTCGAACCCCTGCAAGACAGCACGTACATAGACTGAAATAGACCAAACCCCCTTTGGAACCCATTGGTTATGGGAGTGTTGGACCTGAACCCATGCCCAGGGGTGCATCTTCCAGCTTTTCCTCTGAAGCTAGAGATTTGTTCAGCCATATGCATGCTTACCCTTTCTTGTTACTGTTTGTTTCTCTCTCTCTCTCTCTCTCTCTTGTGCCTCATATGTTCCAATGCTCATCACTGTTATCTCTTGACTTCTTGGGCTTAAGATGATGAGTGAACAACCACACTGTGACCATGTGTGCGCCCATGTGCGCCTGACCTTCGACAACCAAAAAAAGAACACCACCAGAAAATCGTGTCTCCGGAGCACTGGTGACAGAGGCTGCACCGAAAAGACCCTCTGCAGCCGCTGCCGTGACGATCACTTTCACACCGGAGACTGAGGTGAGTTGTGCAATCCTCACGAGAGCGCAGGAGACCTATATAGTAGCTTCTTGTTACTAGCAGCACATTAGCCACTAACAGCGATGGCGATGCTCTTGTTACTAGTAGCGATGCCCTTTGCTAATTACTAGTGATCCTATATAGATCCAAATCGTTCACCTTTGAACTCTATCCAGGTCTAAGTTTAACATGTACTCTGAATTGAATCCTGAAGTGTCACCGTGTCACTTCTTCATTGAGATGTTTCACGTTTCCACCCTGGAACTCATCCGGCTGAGGATCTGCGCCGTATTCATGGATGCCCTGGCAAGCCACAGCTGCGAACCCCCCCCTCTCTCTCTGTGTCTCACTTCCTCGCGTGGCGTGCGTACGACACCTAGCCAACCACGCTATCTGAAGGCTACTTCTTTCCAGACCTGCCAAACTCTTCCAGAAACATTCCTGATGGCCAGCCTCTCATAACCTTTCGCTTCAGCTTCATCCGGCTAAAAGGGTCTCCAGCTTCTGTAAAACATGTCAAAGTCAGCCCCCAAACCCTGAAATCTAACACGACCATTCACCTCCCTTTGCCAACTCCCGGCCTCACCATAACCTTCGCTCGCGACAAGTGCTCGTCAGGCACAAAGCACCAAATCGCATTGGCCTTCTCCAGCATTACAAAGACCTCGTCAGCGATCTTGACAAAGGCATTGGAACCCACCACGCGATCCACTTCGCCATACCTATGTTCACATCCGCTTGAGTGGCTGCAGCACTTGCAGTAAAGCATATATTATAGGAACCACTCCGACAAAAGCTTGCACGACTTTGTTCAATTTAGATGATACCTTCGTCCCTATCTCAGAAACATATCACATGACCCTGTGGCACCTCATGGTCTTGGAGTGTTTGCACAGGAACTGAATGATGCACTTCGGCTTGAACTGCTCATTCGTGCAAATCTTCGACCACACCTCCTGCATGCGGCCCCACTGCTCCTCCGTGATGGCCGGTCCACCATTTGACACGGAGCTGTTAGCACCCATGCTTGGCCAAAAACTGGGCGGGCTAACTGATGCTGAACCAAAGGCACGGTGAAAAAGACACAGTTCCACGGTCGGCTGTGTGTGGAAGAATTCAGCACCAGCAGCACCAGTGAAAAAGGGTCGACCTGGATTTGGCTGGGCAGTTCGCTGGGAGCCGCTGACTTGGCCTATCCGCTCTCCAGGAACTCCACACGATTGAAGAGTTTTCGGGAAATTTGGTGGAAACATGTTCAAACCGGCCCAGAACTCTGGAACCACGTTCCCCACCACACAAGGACTGTCGAAAGCTGCCAGACGAGCTGCAAAAAGCGCACAAGAAAGTCACTTTTTTGGCTCTCGGTGGGCCGGCGGGCGCATGTTCTTTCCTGCCGCATAGCCTGGCAAAACACCAGCGGCGAAGGCATGGCTACTGTAGACTCTTTGACCAATCAAGTCCACTCATTTGGATTGTAAAAACCCTCGTCACACATTGGGGGTCTTGTTCATCCAGAGTCCACTCAATCTGTACCCAACTTGGAGTTGATGCGGAAGAGATTCATGGTCCAGAAACTCCACTCTCATCATCGTCCCTCGGCCCCCTCCCTCGGCCCCGTCGGCCTGGAGAGATGATTCTCATCTCGCAGCACACGGGCCTCAAAGCTGGGCGTGCCTCCTCTTTTGTTTGTTTACCCCAGACACTCCGTGTATGTATATGTGCATGCCTACATTGACCCACGAAACCACCCCAATGTCGGCATATATGACAGACATGGAGTGTCTGGGTATACTCAGTTTGCGTTCACCTGCGCATGGAAGTGTTCGGATTCATCATTCTGCAAGCGGTGTCCGAAGAGCCTCCACTCACTTCCCAATGCCTTTTTTTCGGGTCTGAAAAACGGTCGTCCTTCTTCTTCCACTGGGTGGCCGATAGATGGTCCATGCAGGTGCCCATGCTTCAAGCAAAAGCGAAGGAACCTTTTCCATCCAAGTGGGACACACCAAATCTCGTGGGGACTATATCATCGCTCTGGCGGGGTGGTTCTGCGAAGTTGGATTCAACTACTCCCAGTTCGAAACAAAGTGAATCCGCGACGCGCAAAGAATCAACGTGCCGGTGTACAAGTGGAATAGCTTGTGGCATATGAACATATTGAATATTGTAATAGTATATCGATCTATCATGATCTATACATAAAATCAGGAATTTGGCTAAAGTCCTTCAATCTTCATCTCTTCAACTTTCAGTCAAAAGGCAGGACTCAGAAAGAACCTCAAGAGTCTGACTTCGAGCACATCCCTCCTTATACTAGCAACGTGACTGAGGAGGACTTTACTTATATACATCAAACATCATCAAACCACCAACCAAACGACCAACCCACTGCGCTGCCCAACTGCGCTGCGACACACCAGCCCTTCTTCGGCAACATCGATGTCACAAACTACGAACATCTATACCCAGGTGAATAGCTTGCGCAGCAAACTCTTCATTATGGATTCGTCAATAATGAACTTGTATTGTAGTACAGTAATTGGATAATGTTTTAAAGAACCAATTTTTTGGGTGACCTTCCAAACAACTGCCTCTGATTTTGGGGCGGACCTCTCTGTTTCACCGCGACCTATC
The DNA here is from genome assembly GCA_963970005.1 of Durusdinium trenchii. Lineage (NCBI taxonomy): Eukaryota > Dinophyceae > Suessiales > Symbiodiniaceae > Durusdinium > Durusdinium trenchii. The sequence continues at coordinate 1,323,021 of CAXAMN010004224.1, forward strand.
CGGACCCGGACCCAACCCGGATTCCAGGGGCTCGCGGCGGAGATTGCGCTCCCGGATGGCCAACACCTGGAAGTTCGGTTCCTTTGAGCCCTTGATTGGTTGCATGTTCCGCCCTGTGCTTGTCTGGCAAGGGCCCTTCATGGCCGGACGAAGTGTAACAAAGTGATGGTTTGATCTCGTGTTGAAGGGTGACTCCATGATGCTGTTGATTCAACGTGTTCTTTTTGGGGCTGAGCTTCTGATGCCCTTTTCCCCCACCAGTGTGCTCAAACGAAGAACCTCGACTCGTGTCCAGTGTTAATTAGATTAAGTTGCTCCTCGGATAAAGGTGGACCAGCAAGCCATATACATACGGAAACGGCCACGGTCCACGGACGGTCCACGATCTGGGATCTGTAACATGGACTGGCGAAAAAACAGCAGGGAACATATATCTGAAAACAAAGAGCACATCGAAACAAAACGTCAACAAACAACATCAGCAGGGAACACCTGCCAATGATCTGTTCTCTTTCTGCTTAGGTTCTCGGTTCTCGCCTTGGTCTCGCTGCCAATTTGGAGCTGCACTCGGTGCCTGGGGATCGGCTCGATGGATCGGTGCACGGCACATGCCGTGGAGGGCTGGGGAAGATGGGGGAAGCTTAGCCTACAGGTTTTAACCTGCTTTTGTATACGGGTCTGAGTCGATGGAGGTGTAAAAATATTTAAAAAAAACAGATCCTGATCAAGCATATTGATATCATCATATTCATACATATATTATAGATACATTGAAGGAAAGTCTTCGACACGTGGGTAGACGAACTCAAATAAGCCAACATCATGGGAGTGAACTCTACTATGCCTGTTCCTGAACGGTTCAGACATGTTCAGACGGTGTCCCAAATCCAATCTGCACATCTGCCCATCCTATCCAAGAGTCTTCAGCCATTTCCAGAACCCAAAACGCATTGAGGAGGCCAAAATCCCTTGGGGATGTCCATCCTCTTGGATCTCTTGGATCATCGACAGCACCGTTCTCTGCCCTCTCTGCCGAAGTCAGCAGCCGAGGTACTTGATGTCGCCATCAGCCGCCCTGAGCCCGGTCGACCGATCTCTTCGGTGTCGCCTATGCAAACCTTCTGACAGTGGAAGATCTGTGGAAGAAAACATCCTGCACCACCGCGGAGAAGGAGGGTTTCTGGCATGGTTTGGCCACCCTGACCGGTAACTGTATAGATGGATTATACCATGGTAGATCTTAATCTTGGAATGCAGCTCTCTGTCATCTTGGCGCATCTCTGTCCCATTCCCAGTGCTCCACCCATGTTCCCCCTGCATGCCTGCCCAACAGGCCACTTGGCCGGCTTAGGCCGGCCATGCGAAAGGTTCGCATTCGATGAGTGGGGAACATCGCCAAAGCTTTCCCCCGAAAACACTCGGTCCCTCCTGCGTAGGCAGGCCAGGCAGGTCAGGGAGATCACAGTCGTGTCATCTTCTGGGCGCCCTGACATCCGGCCGACCACGCGACCCTGCAAGCCGTTGTACTCCTAACATGAGCGGCGTGGCCGGGCGGTTGGACTGGCGCCTAAGAAGGCCAAAGAGGGGGTGGCTGGTGGATGGGCATGGCTCAAAGTCTGCCAAAGGAATCCCCCCACATGTAGCAGTTCCGGTGCTGAACTCGGAGGATAGGGACGGGGATGCAAAGAAGATCCACTCATCTACTGACTGGAGGGGCCTCAAAACCCTCAACCCGTTATCTACTGCTCGTGCTCACAGCCCTTGGATCAACTGGGTCATCTCCTTGTGCACTTCCAAGTTCTCCACCTGAAAAACGATGCAACTGCCACGACTCGACTTGGACATCGACCTTTCAGCTGACCTTTGATCGAAGGAATCTCCAAAAGTGGTACGGGTTGTACAGCTGTGATTCCAGTTGTGAAAATAGATTAATTACTACGCATGAACGGCAGCACGAACAAAAGCTTACTAGGCACCGCGCTAGAATGTCTCCCAAAGCCTGTACTGTAGTATATTGTGGTTGAACAGCTTCTCTGGGCCCATCCACCATGCCATTGATTCTTGTGCACTGTTGCATTTCTGGGCCACTCACCATGCAAAAGCAAATCGCTCAACAGTGAACATTGAACATACATTGCTGCATCCTATATTGCATAGCTTGCACCACAGTCACAAAAACAGCACGATGTTAGTCCCCTTTCCTATCTAAACCAACACCAGGTGCTTGCACATTTTTGCCCATGCTTGCGATACCCCCCCACCGGTACTAGTGTTCTTACACCTATAGGCACGTGATCGGTGTCGAGGTCCGTCGATGCAAACACCCTCGCCTTCACCAAGTCACCCTCCTTGATCTGTGCGCTCGACGACGGCTCCTCAAAGGCGAGGTGCGCCCGGTGGTGCGCCGTAAAAACACACCGGCGGCCAATACAAAGACCGGCCAAGGACGGAATTTGCCGGGGGTTATTGGTGGTAAAATCCTGAGAATGAAATACGACTGTAAGAGATTCTACAGAGCTCTTCTGCAGCTGGAAAACGAGGTCAAACGCATGGTCATTTTTGAGTATATAGACCCACGTTCGTCTTCTGTTTGAAGAGATGTTGTGAAAATTTGTGAGATGTCAAAGGCTAAGTTGGGAGAAGGCCTTTTACTTCTCGGTCAAGACGGCATATGTACGTCGTGTGTGACCGTGTGACCGTCTTTCGGTTCCGAATGTTGGTCGTTCCCCTTGGGCCAAAAAGAGGCGCACGCCTGCATGTATGGCTTGGGTTTTTGACCCGTCATGGCTCTGTATGACCGTCAGTGCCCAAACGAGGTTCCGAGGTTCCAAACGAACCGGAAAACATATGGAAACAAGTGAGAGGAAGCTTATTTGAACAATGGGAGCCATGCATAAGACCTCTCGCTACAGCTGCTGTAAAAACGGATCACTGTAAGTGACTGTAAGAAAAGCGGTAAGCATACCCAAACCCAGCACTGGGCTTCCCTTCACTCGGAGCTGTGCCACCCTGAAGGGCTGGACGTGTTGGAAATGCAAACAGTGGGAAGTATTTCCGCTCAACACTCTATGGAAGATCATGGAAGTAACTTGCACCCGACCGGCCACATGTATCAGGTGCAACATGTTTAATCAGTATCCATGTCTGCCGAACTTGGAGGGGCCCCGGGGTGTCCAGAACATCCACTTACCAGGGGTCCAAGAATCACCTTAAGCGATCCAATCCTTCTTAGCAAGTTGTGGGAGACCGGTCGCAGAAAAGGGTCTTCTTCACCTCACTGTGACAGGTTTCGGCGCAACGGCCCGATCGGCCCCGGTGGGTCCCACCAAACGACGCGACCGATTCAAACTCCGAGTCATCCAACGAAGGGAAGGTCTTGGGTCAATTCCGTGAGCAATATATTGCCGTGTGAAAAACGGGGAGGGGTCCTTGACCCCATTTTATAGATATTATAACATGATTTGGCATGATTGGACTAACCCCTCACGGTATATAAAATGAAGCAGGTCAAGATTTCAGGTTTCTATGAAATGACAGCTTCTACCTTCCAGAAGTTGAAGGTTACCCTAGCACTTCATGTCTGGCTTCGAGGCTCCCGGCGAACAAGTTCTGGATGAGAGGCCACCTGAACCCCCAACGGGTTTTCACAGCATGTTTGCCCTTGCAAAGTCCCAAAGAGAGGTCACATGTGACCAAAAGCACGTCTGGAACGGGGGCAATGATGGGGACAGGTGCTTGTGATTTTTGGATTTGTTTATCGCCACGTCCCTCTGACTCCATCATGGAGGCTGGGCTTAAACAAATTGGACCAGCAATTTCTGCAGTCCAAACCAGAGACAAAGGTGTGGTGCTCCGGGCTCCGCGCAGAACTTCCGAATTCAAGCTTGTTCATCACGACCGAAATCCGGCACGACCGGGTTTCGGGAACCAGAAGTGAGTCACGAGATGACTCTTGAGCCAACTGGCTGGGGGGTCATAACCAGGAGACCCTCGGAAACAAGACTTGTGGACACCCGCACACCTCATCCGCGCGGTTCCGACACATCCCCAACGGTACACTGACAGTGGTCGGTAAGACCTTGGAGACGACCTACCAGGCAGGTGAACTATAGCAGGGTTTGGAGCTTCATGTTTTGACCCGTCCCCAACGTCATACAGTCTGCAAGGTCCATCTCCATCTCCTCTGCCATCAATCCTGCAGACCTCTCAAAAAAGAAGCGCCCCTACCATGGGACCTCACCACTATGATTTATTGTCAAACCTCGCACTACAGCACCACATGCATGTGGCGTCCCACGCTCCAAAGCGTTGTTGCTGGGCCGCCGGGCCCCAGCATTAAACCAAACAGCCAAACCATGGGCTCGCTCGGCAACTGGCGAGGGGGGTGGCTGGCTGCTCCAAGCGGGTTGGATACACGTGGTGACACGTGTCAGTGAGGCAGTAGCAAACTTCTAAATTTGCCTGGGATGTTCCTGATCTTGACCATGAAGGAAGTACCATTCAGGTGTTGAGTGGCTCTATCTCACCATTCACCTCGTGCCACCTGGCGGCCACCTGAAAGGATCACCCCCTGTCGCATCCCAATGCCGCACCTCCACGAAACCTGAGCTGCAGCAGCTCAAAGGGAAAGGTCAAATTAACAGTTTCCAAAATGTACTGTAGACTCTTGATATCTCTTGATGAATAGAGCCCCATATGAAGGAGTTGTTCCCTACTTGTAGCAAGGGTACGTGGTTCCGGCGCGCGTCGTAGATCGTCCGCAAGTTCGTGCATCCAAATGGGGTGTGTTTTTGGTTATTCAGAGTCTATATACAGTCATATACAGTCTACATTACTGCCTAGAGTCTAACAAATGTTTCATTCAATGCAACAAACACTCCCGGACACATTCATGGTGCCCGTGCGGAAGAGCTCCGTACACTTCTCCCACAGCCGGCCGAAAAGGCCCTTCGGTTGAAGCTCCTAGATGCGACATCCCGGCGAGACCACCAAAAACTGCAAGGACCCTTGCGAATTCGTTGGAATTGGGAAGTCAGTTCCATGTATGTTCGGCACCCGCAACAGGGATTTCAACTTGGATTCAACCAGTACTGATTCAATGCCTCGGTTTGGAGCCGTTTCGGGACCATCTCGCACGGTGTGGCGCCGCCCCTCGCCCCGGTGGCCCCCAGATGGACGCTCTGCGCGGCTCCTGGGCGGCCTCTGGAAAATCGTCCGCTCCCAGCGGGGCATCCAACCTGGATGGTCAGCACGACTGGACGACTCAAGTTGTGCCGTCAGCCATGGTGGCCCCCAGCCAGGCAGCGGCAAGTCCAAGCATGATTTGGGTGGAAATCACCAACTCCTTGGAGGCTTTGAGGCTCGTCCTCCACTAGGCTGCCAGCTTGAAGTCCTTCAAATCAATCACACAGCACCATGCACCATGCATGTGGTCTCCAATGTTGGTCCCTCAAACTCCGCAGGCTTGGGCTAGCCGCCTGGCCTACCACGTGGGGCCCCGGACGCCAAGTGCGGGCCCCCAAGGTCCTGGAGGCGGAGACCCGGGCGCAGGGCGCAGTGGGCGAGTGCTTCGGCGAATTTGGGTGGCATCCTTCAGATCTGTGGCAACTTCTGAATGCAAAGGTCATTAGAAAGGGACAAATTGTAGACTCTTGATGTTAAAACCGTCCACTTCAAAAGGTTTTACAATCCAAAAAGGGTTGGGTTTTGTTGATCAAGAGTCTCCATGAGGTTCGCTTTTTGGAATGCATGTTGAAAGGGAAGTCACTTTTCCTATCTACCATCTACTACTGGCATGATGGGAGAAAAATGGAGAAAATCACCTAATTTATATAGAAACCCTGTCTCGCGAGCGACCGAGAAGCGACCGACCGTGGGACCCTGGTACTTCCCAAACACGACGAATGCGACTGTATTTTAACATACATTGACCCCGTGTCAATCAACCACAGCGATGATAGGGCAAAAAAAATGCCTATTCCTTCGGAGTGTCTGCAGTTCGAATCCTCAAAGCATCTCAACATCTTTGGGTCGCAGCATTGAGAGACGTTGTTGAGTTCTGCCGCTTTGTGCGGGCCAAAGCCACGGCACCGGCCGATCTGTCCTTGGCACTCGCGGGGTCCTGGATCGTGGCCTGAGCAGGTCGGGCGAGGGGTTTGCGAAAGACCTGTCACCCAATCAATGACCGTCTGGACAGTTGCATACGTTTAGAATTAGAATATGTTTAGAATTGTTGATAGAATATGTGTAATATGTCTATCTCTGACCGTCTGCGAGTGTGCGGCAGACCGTACACGGCAGTCCGCAGGGTAGTGTAGAATGTGGTTCAAATTGTGGATAGATCCGGATCATCTGTTCGCACTCACCTCCACTACTGACAGACTGACAGATCTTCAGCACTGCTGGGATGGTCATGGTATGTCATGGTAGTCAATGTTGGAATCCCTCATGTGTGACTGTAAAGAGGTAAAGACGACTAATAGTGACCCTGTCACTGCTTTATAGTGCAGCTCTTGAATCTCCTCCTAGTCCCAACCCATGTTGCTGTTGTTGTTGTTGTGGTTGTGGTTGTTGTTGTTGTTGTTGTTGTTTTCAGGGCTTCCGTGGGTTTTCGTTCTATTCCATTACGATGCGAAGTGATGGTCGTTGGAGCCTTCACTCCCCTCCTCGAGTCGGCCCGGTCGCCTGCAGTTTTTGCAGCCACTGGGTGAGGTCGCGGCTGGCCTTACCCACTCGCCGCCCCCGTGCGGAGGTTCCGGTGGGGTTCGGGGGGGCGGAGCATCGACTGTTTGGTTCAAGGATGTTCCTTTTTTAGAGCTTCCCCAGTTGAGATGGGGAGTTTTTTCCAGCAACAGGACAAAGAGGCATGGCAAATGAGATATGAGTTCATCAAACTTCAAGGTCTATATTGGGCGCTTTGTACTGACCTAATGTCTAGTCAAGTCTTGTCCATAATTACATCTTTTTTGTCTGAAGCAAAGGGAATTGAGTGGCCTTTCACACCAGGGCGACATGGGAAGCAGTTTGTTCGACTAACCATGGACACGGAATTCCAAAATCTGACTCCCGAGCCCTTTCCCTAGAAAATAACGGTCAACTGAACTGTCCACCCGTTTCTGGTTCAGTATGGTTAAGTGAGGAAACATGGGGAAATCAATCCCCAAACAAGGTTTGCAGGTGATCCAGTCTTCCTGGGCAAGCCACCTGGCTGCCCTTCCCTAGCACCTCCCCAACGTGATGTTTTTTCCTCGCCCACGCCCGTGTGGCCCCCAGGCGAGCTCGCGTCCTAGCACTTCCTTTGGAAATAGCACTGCCTGTGCCGAGGAGGGGAAGAACACCATGGACCCCTGGTCCCTGATGTGGTTGCAAATCAGCTTGTTGGAACTGACTATTTGTTCACGCAACTGGTCAAAGAATGGACTTCCAATTGTTTTGGTACCTGGCTTGCATGGAACATCTTATTAGGGCCTGCAGACTGGACCTCAAAAGAAAAAAACAACCTTCTGGAGTCGTGGTGTTTCAGCCATGCAGGACTCCATGCAGCATTGAGAGTTGGTGCAGGGAGTCGGTGAACGTCAGGCCGCATCCAAAAAAGTCAGAAACCTTCCACGTCTGGTCGCCAGGATGAGCGGAAAACCACATCTTCTCTACCTGTCCCGGTCGGAGATGAGACCGCCCCAACATGGATGCCAAACCCGAGGAGACGCACCTGTCCAGCTGCTAGAGCGACCACCTTGGTGGAACAGTTAGCCCCATTGGGTGCTTCCAGTGGCTGTGGATGGGTGCTGTGGCACCTCCAACCTGCCAAGAATCACCCCAACCAGGAGTCACAAAGCTCGGAGTGCCGAAGCTTCCGAACGGAGAAAGGAGGTTAGGTGACATCCACGGCCCCGTAGGATGGGACGAGCCACACCATCCGACTCCGTGTGAGTCCTGTAACCTGGAACTTCTGGGGGACATTGGTTTGGTGTACTGCATGATGGCACAGTGGCTCGCCTGGGATTCCTTGCACCCCTTCACCGCTGTCATTCGCCTTCCAGTTCAAACTCCAGCGGTTACCAATGATTTCCTCTTTGTTTGGTCAGGGGAGGGATGTTGACAATTGAAGCCACGACATTATGACATTATTGACATTGCCCGTGAAAAGTTGGCACGAATGCGGGGACGCATTCAAGTCCGGTATCTTGCGTAGAATACGCCAACAAGAACCAACCACAAATGCTATTCCTCCCTAAAGAGCAGTTGCGCAGCTGTTCAACAACACGCAACCCCTGGCGGCCAGCTGAGTGACATGAGGGCCGGGAAGCGTAGGATCCTGCATGCAAAGCACCTGATTTCAGGTTCGATCACACCTATGTAATGTGGGAATTGCTAAAGGTACCTGGAGGTCATTGTACCACATAGTCACACCCCAACCAATAAATTCATTAGTGAATGCCCTTTGGAACATGCACTGGAAACTGCTTCTACATGTTTCTACCAATTTGATGACCTCTTTCTTTTAGCTGCCATTGGATCTACGGAGGGCCAAAAACGCCACACACAAATCCCTGCTCACCTCCCCTGGGCGTGCCAGGCCGACACTTTGGCCTTTGCAACAGCCTCCGCCTGCGCCTTCAGCGGCGTAAGCCTTGGGCCGTTCTCCGTTGCCGTGTTCGCTGGACACGCCGCGGGTGGATCGGGTTGGTGCGCTGAGTTGGATGAAGTGGTGTTGATGCTGCTGTCTACGGTGGTTTGGTGTCAATTGACCCCAACTGGTGTTTGTTTTTCTGGCCAGCCCGCCAAAAAGACTACTACTGACACAGCTGCTCGTGCTGAAATAACTGCTGGTGAACACCTCATCGCGAAGATCCATTCCAAAGCCTTACCCGCCACATGGGTACCCATGAACCAAACCTGTACCACATATCAAACACTCACAGTTGCCAAGCTCTGCCTTTGTCTCACCCGCGCGATGAGCTCTTGACAGCCGTGGCGGATGTTGGTGTCATGGCGCAGGCTGGGCTCGCTGGGCTTCAGCTGCTTCAGAACAAGGCCCACCACCTGAACTGCCTCCTGAGCGGTTAGAAGGGTGAATTATCACTATAGGGTTAGGTCTTGCTTTTGACTAGTATAGGACCTAAACGATGATATATCAATATACGGTATAAATATATATATATATACAGTACATACATACTCCTGTATATACTACAACTTGATACAATAATGTAGTACGCCAAACATTGAGCTTGACCTAAAGTCGAAAACCACCAGGAGAATCTTTCAGGCCAGGAACGAACCACTGCATTGAGAAAGGCACGGGGGGTACCGAACTGACTGGTCATGGCAAGAGTCTGCATCCTTGCCAACCTCCCATTCCAAGCAATCCAATGGAATTCGCGGCTCCACATGTTGAAGTTCACAGAACCTGAGCGGTTCAACATGAGAGAGACGAGTTTGGCCAGAATGTGCCAGAATGCCTCGTTTAGATAGGGGGACTTGCCAGCTTCCCACCATGCAGTCATTCTGAAACAAACACACTGACCTGCCAACCCATGAACAGTTGTATCTACTCTCATGCAGCACGCAGTGGATTTTACAAGGAACTGTCTGTTGCTGATGGTTGGTCGTGTTTAACGGGCCAATGATTACAATGGGTCCTGTCACCCGTCCAAGACAACAGGCACCCAGAAGCCATTCGTCAGGGTCCCAAAACAGCCTGTTGGAGGGTCCTGGTTTGGATTCTGCACGTGCTTGCCCGGCCGCTTGTAATGATCGCCGTGCTCCGAGAAGGCACCCGGGCGGACGCGCACTTCCACCACCAGCCGGAAGCGCGCGTGGTCGACACAGAGGTCCGGCAAAGAGTAGAGGCAGAAGGTGTATTGGAAGGATGGAGACAAGTAAATCCTTGGAGCGTCCGGCAGGTCCGAGGGTAATCCTGGACCATATGAGCAAAATGGACGAGTGCCCCCCAAAATGACTTTCAGTGACTTTCATCTGGTATGCGCGCCTATTTTCCAAGTCAATCGGAGATCCTGGGAGATCACTGGGGGATGCCACCTGTGAGCGAGTTGAACCGACTCCAAGCATCCCCTTCTTCCCCACCCTCAGGCCCTCCGAGGCGATCCCCTCGATGTGGTGCAAGCTGGAGCCATGCCAGGCACGCTTCCAAGACCTCAGCGGTTGAGCTGGCGGTCTAGCGGCCCACGATGTTTGTATAGCCATAGCGGAGTTCTTGTTTTGTTGGGGATGGAAGGACATGGGCCCACATAGGAAACCTTACCAGCAGCGCGAAGGGAATTGCGTGAACCCTTGGAATCCAAACGAAAGGCAGCAGTCGCCCCAGTTCTTTCATTGTCACCCCCTTTGCAGGTTCCACTGTGATGGTCTGAGGATCAAATTGGGCGATGCAACATAAGATTTTGAACCTGTGATAGGCCATGATGGCCTTGCCGCCTTAGCCGCCCTGCCCTCCGCCCTCCGGAATTCTTGGCCAATACAATCCAATGCTCATGGCAGGAGAAAATCACTTCCCCTCTTCAGAATCTTCAGAAACAGTTGATTGTAAAAAGTAGCGGGTGCTGCAACATGCAACTTTGCTAACTGCGAACTCAAACCTTAAATTAAACATCTAACACCAATCAACCACACTGACAAACAGATCATATCCTCACGCCATCTATTACATAAATCCTCACACAACTCCGCCCCCCAGTCCGACCCATCCCCGTCCGTCCCAGACCACGTCCCGACCCATCCCCCGTTCCAGGAGACCGTTCCAGCGGCACGTGGCGCCCGTTGGAGGTGGGCTCCAGCGCGAAGCCCAGGGCGCCCAACGGCCGGAGCCCGTTGTGGCGAAAGCGCACGGCGCCGATGGGCGCCGCCGCGTAGACGCAGTTCCGCGCGTGGCGCTCGGAGATGAGGCCTCCGGCGCGGCACAGTTGGGCGGTGAGGACGGGAAGAAAGACGTGGCCGGCGCCGCATTCTGTGGGGTGGGAGAGTTGAGTGACTGAGGTGAGTTGGGAGAGTTGGGTGGTTGATGGTGCTCCAAGAATCCGTGCGAAAGAGACGGTCCGACCTGAGAAAAGCCTTATATAGGCTTTAGAACACACTCGAGCAATGTCCCTGTGCCAAGATGTGCTAGACCATCAAAAAGCATCAGGTTGTCCAAAAGTATGGTCGAAAATAGGGCCTATTGTACTGTATTAACTGTTTCGCTGGCTGTATGTGTATGAAACTATTCCATACGTGGATGGTCTGGGCATCTCCAGCTGAATGAACTTGGAAACCCGCAGAACCCCC